>CM077344.1:14532052-14614057 GCA_039655645.1 Ammopiptanthus mongolicus | reverse complement strand
GCTCGTTATCTCAACCATTTTCATTCAATTGAATTTAAGTCGCGTTTCGCCATTAATTCCATCACATATCTTTATTGGTGAAGAGATTCAACATGGAAAAAAAAAACAGATAAGAAAATACCATCATAACATAAATAAAATTAAAATTTATTTTATAATTGTACTGTGGTTGTTGATGTGAAATAAAATACTCTAATAGTATGATCCATAGTACTTGGTCCGGCAAAACGCAGAGCAATCCTGATCAGTGCATGCTTTCATGCAATCAAAGTTGCATTTAGTTGGCTCTTCATACCTTTGGTAATGGACTTCACCCCAAACCCAGAAGGACACTTCTTGTTGCAAACCCGGATGCAATCAATGAGCGAACCTCCCCCGGCCGAACATTGTCTCATGCACTTTTGATAGCACCAAACTTGGTATTCATTCTTCACGCCAATACTAGCTTTTCCAACCTCTGTTAGTGCCAACACCATCATCAAAACAACGACAAGAACTTGTGTAACTTTGGTTGAAGTCATTTGTTTTCCGCTTGCCTCAAATTTGAGGAGCTCTTCTTAGAATACGATGTGATTCAGACTCTAGCCTGTAGCACCTTTTATAAGACTGATGCAACCATACGATAAGTCTATAGTAAGATGTAAAAAAGCAATTATTTGAAACGTTTCAGGCCCGTTTGTTTTACATTTTGATAAAGTTAATTTTGAAAGAATGAATATTGAAAGAAATGATTTTAAAAAAATTGAGGTTACAAAAATCGATTTAAGTTTGGTAATGATGTTTTAAAAATGAGTTTAGAAGAATTGATTTTAGTTGAATGATAAAGTAAAATAACTTTTGAGGTGTAAATATAAAGAACTTTGCGGGTCTTACACCTAGAAACAATTATACTCAATGAAAAAGTTAGAAATTCTTGTTTCTATTAAAATCAATTCTTCTCACCCCAAAATTGATTTTATTGACACACTTTTGAAACCAAACACTTCCAATTACGGTAGCAACTAGATTTTGGATGTTCAAACGATCTTTTATGGTGGTATCCCAATAGACACACAAACGATTAGTAAAATTTAATATATAGTATAAGTGAGTGAGTAGATATCGGAAGACTTATTACACTAATATTTAATTATCTTCATATAAAAATGTTATTTTGGTATAACTTCCTCTCACCCACCCCTCGATATGCCAAAAAAAAATTCTAACTTAGTAAAAGGTTTCATATAGAAGGTTATAAAATTTTAACTAATATTTTTAACTATTAAATATAATATTTAACGATTTTATACTTAAATAGATATATTTTCTCTTTTAATCTATTATTCTCCAACATCATTAAAGATATTGTTAGATATTCTCTCTTCAATAAATTAAGTTAAATGTAGTGTTATTAAATCCGGGCCAGACAAGCCGGTCGGACCACTTCAATCGGAAACCGGACCTATGGTACGATTCAATCGGTGGAACCGTCCGTGCTTTATAATGTTGTCCAAGGCCTGCTGCATTCACGCTATCAAAGACCCACTCACGCGCACCTTTCATGGAAAATGCTCGCACATGCCAAAGATTCCTTAGATGAGGATTGATCCAATGTCTTGCCAGCGTCCCCAACGTGTTGTGCCATTACACCAAAGCTTTTGCTAAGTATATTTCTGACAAATATATTATATATATACATATATTTATTATTAAATTTTTAATTTTGATATATACCGGTCCATGAAGTTCAACCAGTGACCCATTGACCTAGTGTCCCAACCGAGTTGATGTCCAATACGAGTTTTATAACATTGGATAAATGAATGGTATAATATTAGGAAGACTTATTTGACTAATATTTAATTATTTTCATATAAAAATATTATTCTATTAAAAAACTTCCTCTCAACTACCACTCGATATGCCCAAAAAAAATTACACTAACTTAAAAAAAGGTTTTATATAGAAGGTTATAAAATTTTAACTAATTTTTTAACTATTAAATATTCAAAAAAATATCTGAAATGTATAATATTTAATGATTTTTTATAATTAAATAGGTATATTTTCTCTCTTTATCTATTATTCTCCTTCATCATTAAAGATATTATCATATATTTTCTCTTCAATAAATTAGGTTAAATGTAGTATTATTAGACCCAGACCTGACCGCCCCGTCGTGTAATGTCCTCAAAATTAAAAATAAGAGACATAATAATATGATAAAAATTAAAGAGTTTTGGGAAGCTTAGAATTCAAGTTTTACACCTTTTGAAATGATTAGAATGGTTTAAAAATAATTAAATACGACTAAGTGTGTTTTTATGAGTGAAAAAATTTCTTGACGCATGAGCACAACCATGCTTATGTGTGGCACACCCGTGCTCAATGAGCACTGGCCGTGCTGGAAGGAGCACGTTCCGAGTGGCGTCATGCTCATGAGCATGTCCATGCTCAAGGGAGCACACCCATGTCGGAAATCATGCAAAAAGTGACGCGGATGAGCACGCCCTTACTCAGTTAAGCATGCCCTTGCTCTTAGCAAAGAGCACAGTTGTGTTGGTTATGCTCGATGACTTCAACGTAAAAATATGAGTTTTAAAAGGGAGAGGAATGGAACACTTATAAATACCAACTTATAACATTCTAGTGCGGATAGAAAGCCTTTTTACACCCTAAAACTTGCTCTTGCTTACCTTGGAGGGTTCAAGAGCTTGGAGAAGGATATCTTGGAGAAGAAGGGGGCTAGGGAGAGAAGAATGAGGAGATTCCTGGGAGCTTTCTTGACGTGTTCGCGAGATACACCTGGAGCTTCTTCGAGGTCTTCAAGAGGTGAGTAGAAATACCTTTTTTTTCACCCTTTCCATGGTGCAAAACGGTTTGGGTTTAGGGTATGACTTCGAAACATGGTTTTGAAGATAATGATGAATGTTTGATCGAATCCTACTTTATGAAATTGGGGGTTTAAATTGTAAGGAAAATGTATTAAATTGAGTTATTGATTTCATGATTTGCGCTATGACATGAATGATTGACATATATATTGGTTGATTAGCATGCTTTATTTTGGATATATGATAATATACGTTGTTTTGACATGATTAATTGACTGTTATACATGATGTATGATGTGTGAGTAATACCACCTATGAAAGGGGTATCGAACGTAACATCGCCATTGAATTGGGATGTCGAAATTATGTAATACCGCCTTAATAGGGTATCGAAAGCAACATACATATATTGGGATGTCGAAAAATGAGTAATATCGCTAGTGCACATGGTTGATGTCGAAAAAATGTGTAATGTCCCTAAAGAGAAGGTGACATCAAAATACCTCTCTTGAGTAGAGGTGGGCAATGAGACACATTGTTGAGTGATGTTTGATAGTCATATGACAACTCGTGATTTATTGGGGATTATTTGACATATGTGGATTGAATATACTTGAGTTATGATGTGTTGATGATGACTGATTATCGGTGTGACTTTTAAATTAATATTATTATATAGTACTTACTATTTTGGAAAATAGCGGGTACCATGAAAAGTTTTTTCGGTTTTTGCGTCGGCTGAGAGCAATACTTTTGAGAAAATATTTTATAACTGTATTTCTATTCAGTGGGATTATATGTCTCATTAGTAGTATTGTTTTCAGAGCCTAAGGATGACACCATTGAGCATACAGAGACTTGAAGTCTATCTTACTAGTTTTAGAGCTTGATTTGTATTGTATGACATGTGCCAGGAAGGCCTATGTTATCGTTTAGTCTTTTTCCTCGAGTTGTATTAGACGCTCTGTCGAGGCTTTAAAAACTTATTATGTTATTTCATTATCTTTTGGTTTTGATATAAACATTATTTTGGTATTATTATGGTATTTATTATATCAAGTATTTACTCGGTATTTATTTAAGTAAATTTTTATTTCTTCGTAAACTATTTAAATATATTTATCTTGGGTTCTAACGTAACTAAAAGCGTTACATTTTTTGTATCAGATCAGTTCAATACTAAATTGGACTGTAGTAATGGGTTTTTCTAATAACAAAACTTGGGTGCATAGGATGCTTGTTAGAGTCATAAATGCTGCATGCTATTATTTTAGATATTGGACATGGCATCAGTGTTTGATTGGTGGTGTGCAAAGCTATGACAGCTAATAGGCGAGGAACTAGTGGTGCACTTACGGCGGCTTCGGGCCAAATGCCTAGCTATGCAAGAGCAGACGAAGACTCTCCGTCAGATGAGGGAAAACAGCAACGTAACTAACGTTGGAGTAGTCGTAGCTCAGGATCCGTAGTACATGGGATTATCAGAGTTTAGGAAGAATGATCTATGAGCTTTCCTGGGTACTACTGATCTAGTTGAGGCAGAGGAGTGGTTGCTAAAGTTAGAGAAGATCTTTTGGGTTATGAGGTACTCTGATGCACAAAAGGTGGGCCTCACCACCTATATGCTAGAGTCCGATTCGGAGCATTAGTGAAATTGTTCTAGGGGTGGTTTACAAGCCTTGGCTACCCCTATCACATAGGACGTGTTTAAGGAAGTCTTCTTGGAGAAGTACTTTCTGCATAGTGTTCGCATCCAGAAGAAGATAGAGTTTCTTCACCTCCGTCAGGGAGACATGTCAGTTGCCGAGTATACTGCTAAGTTCAAGAGCTTGACAAGTTTCTCTTGTTACTTGAGGGACAATCCTTTGGATGACTGGAAGACGACCAAGTTCAAGCCGGCCAGAGTTGCAGAGATTTATTGGCATCCTAGAGATTCAGGACTACCCCACCTTGGTAAACAAGTGTAGGGTGGCTAAGAAAAAGATGCAAGCTTTGGTGGTTGGCAAGCCAAAGGAGAAGAATGCTTTTGAAGGCAAGAGGTTTCATAATAAAAGGGGTAACTTTCAAAAGAGCTTATGACTTGTGCCTACCATCACAAAGGGTAAGCAAGTCAAAGGGGCTCATGCTTATAATGGAAATGGATGTTTCAGATGTGGGTGGCAACATGGAGATCGCATGTGCCCCGTGGCACAAGTCACCTGCAACAAATGTGGAAAAGTGGGAAACTTTGCTAGAGTTTGCAAAGGAGGAGGACAATTTCTGACCAGACCCCAGAGCCAAGGAAGAGTCTTCATCATCCAAGGGGAGAAAGTGAAAGAGTCTGATGGTTTGATCCAAGGTATGGGTTTCATTAGAGATAATGTTATCATATTGTTTGATTCAGGAGCAACACATTCTTTCATATCTCTTAGTTGTGTTAAAAATTTGGAGTTGCTTGTTTCTAAACTGCCTTTTGACTTGTGTGTTTGTACTCCTGCCAAAGATAAATTGGTTACTTCCATTGCTTGCTTGAAATGTTCCTTAGTATATCAAGATTTGTCTTATGATGTTGATCTAATAAGTTCGCCTATGTCAGGTCTAGATGTTATTCTTGAGATGGATTGGTTGTCACATAATAATGTTGTTATAAATTGTTCTAGTCGAACTATCTCTTTTTTTCTACAACCTGTGTATATTGATCTTTCGGTATCTGATTGCCTTATATCTGTTATGTCTTGTCATAAGTGCTTAGTTGAGGGAGCTCAAGGATACATACTTCTTTTTTCTGCTAAGACAGACGCTGAAAGTGATGTAGCGACATTATCTGTTGTAAGCGAGTTTCTAGATGTTTTCCCTAAAGAGGTCTCTAGCTTACCACCAAATAGGAAGGTAGAGTTTAACGTAGATCTAATGTTGGGTAGTGGACCTATGTCTATAGCGCCTTATAGAATGACACCTCTAGAGTTGAGCGAGCTTAAGAAACAGTTAGAGGAGCTCCTAGATAAGGGGTTTATTAAGCCTAGTGTGTCACCTTGGGGAGTGTCAGTACTTCTAGTGAAAAATCAAGATGGGAGTATGAGGTTGTGTGTTGACTATAGGTAGCTGAATAAGGTAAACATTAAGAGTAAATACCATTTGCCTAGAATGGATGACTTGTTAGATCAGTTGAGGGGAGCAATAGTCTTTTCCGAAATAGATATAAGATCGGGGTACCATTAGATCAGAGTTAAGAGCGCAGACATCCCTAAGATAGCCTTTAAGACAAGGTATGGGCACTATGAATATGTAGTGATCCCCTTTGGAGTGACTAACGCTCCAACCGTATTCATGGACTACATGAATCAGATCTTTAGGCCTTTCTTGGATAGATTGTAGTGGTGTTCATAAATGATATCTTGATATACTCTAGGATACCATAGGAGCATGAGGAACACCCGAGGTTAGTCTTAAAGATCTTGAGGGATGAGCGCTTGTATGCCAAACCAGAGAAATGTGAGTTTTGGATAGATAAGGCAAAGTTTTTGGGACACACCATCTCTAAGAGTGGTGTAGTGGTTTCCTCTAAAGTTGTTATGGTGTTGGGATGGGAACAACCTAAGACAGTAACCGAAGTGAGAAGTTTCCTAGGATTGACGGGTTACTATAGAAAGTTTATCGAAGGTTTTCTAGACTAGCCTTACCTTTGGTCCAGTTGACTGAGAAATGGAAATCTTTTGAGTGGGACCAAGATTGTGAAGATAACTTCCAAGAGCTTAAGAAAAGATTGGTGACATCACCGGTCCTAACCACACTGAATCCTTTAGTGAGTTTTGTGGTTTATTGCGACGCGTCTAAGAATGGCTTAGGATTTGTTTTGATGTAAGAAGGCAAGGTAGTAGCTTACGCGTCTAGGTAGCTTAGACCACATGAAGGAAACTATCCTACTCATGATCTAGAGTTGGCAATCGTAGTGTTTGCTCTGAAGATTTGGAGACACTACCTTTATGGAGCAAAGTTTGAGGATTTTAGTGACCATAAGAGCCTTAAGTACCCGTTTGGCCAAAAGGAGTTGAATATGAGGCAAAGAAGGTGGGTGGAGTTCCTTAAGGACTATGACTTCGAACTGAAGTGCCATCCGGGAAAAGCCAATGGGTGGCAAATGCCTTGAGTAGGAAGTTTTTGCATATGTCAAGCTTCATGGTGCAAAAGATGAATCTTATAGAGGAGTTCAGGGATATGAATGTGAATGTGACCTTGAATGCCTTATGTTTGAAATTGGATAGGTTGGAAATCTGTAACGACCTTAGAGAAGAGATTAAGCGTGAACAGTTTTTAGATCAAGAATTGCAATCTTCGTTGGGGCAAGAAAATCATGTTTTGTCTGTTGATGGACTACTGATGTTTAAGAAAAGGATCGTTGTTCCTAAGGAGGGGAGCCTTAGAGAAAGGGTGTTAGAAGAAGCACGTAAGGGAAAGTTCACCATACAACTAGGGATAACCAAGATGTATTAGGACCTTTAGAAGATGTAATGGTGGCCAGGGATGAAAAAGGATATATTTAGTTTTCTGACCAAGTGTTTAGTGCGCCAAAAGTTTAAGATTAAACATCAAAGACCTTTAGGTTTGTTGCATCCCTTAGAAATTCCTGAGTGGAAGTGGGAAAAGATCTCTATGGATTTTGTGATGGGGTTACCTAGGACTCGTTTGGGTTCAGATGTCATCTGGGTAATTGTGGATATGTTGACCAAATCTGCTCACTTCTTGCTAATCAAGGCAACCTATAGTTTGGATAAGTTGGTAGACTTATACATTAGGGAGATAGTTATGCTTCATGGTATACCCACTTCCATAGTGTCATATAGGGACCCGTGGTTTACCTTTAGATTTTGGAGAGCTTTCCAACAAGCCTTTGGTTCTAGGTTGAGTTTTAGCACAAGTTATCATCCCCAAATGGATGGTCAGTCAGAGAGGACCATTCAGACCCTTGAGGACATGCTAAAAGTGTGTGTCTTGGATGAAGGAGGGAGTTGGCATAAGTTCCTACCTCTCATCAAGCTTGCGTATAACAATAGTTATCACGCTAGCATAGGCATGACACCCTATGAAGCTATTTATGGAAGGAAGTGTAGGTCCTTTTTGTGTTGGTGTGAAGCAGGTGAGAAAACCTTAATAGGAACTGACTTGGTTCAAAAGACCACAGATAGGATTAGAATGATTAGGGAGAGGATGCGCACAGCGCAGAGTAAACAGAAAAGTTATGCCGACAAAGGTGAAAGCCTCTAGAATTCCAGGAAAGTGAGCATGTATTCTTGAAAGTCATTCCTAAGACTACGGTAGAGAGGTCAATGAAAGTCAGAAAACTCAATCCTCGTTTTATGGGTCCTTTTCAAATCTTAAAGAGAGTCAAGCATGTTGCTTACCAATTGGCTCTTCCATCGCAATTGTCAAATTTCCATGATGTCTTTGATGTTTCTCAACTCATAAAATATGTGCCTGATGTGTCTCGTGTGATAGCTCCTGAGTCAATACAATTGAAAGATAATTTAATCTTTAAGCCTAGGCCTAGTTAAATCATCGACAAGACCACTAAGACTCTGAGGAATAAGATGGTTCCTTTGGTGAAGGTGGTTTGGGAAGGTTTGACTCTTGAGGAGGCAACTTAGGGACTTGAGGAGGATGTCATGCGCCAATATCCGGATCTTATCAGTCGAGGTACTTTAATCTTTTGCCTTGTTTAACGAACTAAGTTTTTGGGAGTGCTTTAAGTATGGAGATAATTTTGGGGACTAAATTCGTAAAGGAGTGGAGAAAATGTCACATCCTAAAAATTAAAAATAAGAGATATAATAATGTTATAAAAATTAAAGAGTTTTTGGAAGCTTAGAATTCATGTTTTAAGCCCTTCAAATAATTAGAATAATTTAAAAATAATTAAATACGGCTAAGTGTGTTTTTCTGAGTGTAAAACTCCTCCTGACACATGAGCACGGCCGTGCCCATGTGTGGCACACACATGCTCGTCTGATGAGCATCGACCGTGCTGGAAGGAGCACGTTTCGAGTCGCGTCGTGCTCACGGGAGCACGCCCATGTCGGAAATTGTGCAAAAAATGACGTTGATGAGCACGTCCTTGCTCAGTTAAGCAGCCCTTGCTCTAGCAAAGAGAACGACCATGCTGGTTAAGAGCACGCCCGTGCTCGACGACTACAGTGTAACAACATGAGGGTTTTAAGAGAGAACGAGTGGAACACTTATAAATATCAACTTATAATATCCTAGTGCGGCTAGAAACCCTTTTTATACACTAAAACTCTCTCTTGCTTACCTTGGAGAGTTCAAGAGCTTGGAGAAGGAGATCTTGGAGAAGAAGGGGCCTAGGGAGATAAGAAGGAGGAGATTCTTGGGAGCTTTCTTGCGTGTTCACGAGATACACTTGGAACTTCTTGGAGGTCTTCGAGAAGTGAGTAGAAATACCTTTTCTCACCCTTTCTATGATGCAAAATGGTTTTTTGCGTTTGGGGTATGATTTTGAAACATGGTTTTGAAGATAATGATGAATGTTTGGTCGAATCAAACTTTCTAAAATTGGGGGTTTCAATTGTATTGAAATTGCATTAAATTGAGTGATTGATTTCATAATATTCGCTATGATATGAGTAATTGACATATGTATTGGTTGATTGACATGCTCTATTTGGGATATATGATAATATATGTTGTTTTGACATGATTAATTGACCATTATATATGATTTATGATGTGTGAGTAATACCACCTATGAAAGGGGTATCGAAAGTAACATCGTTATTGAATTGGGATGTCGAAATTATGTAATACCGCCTTAATGGGGTATCGAAAGCAACATCGCCATATATTGGGATGTCAAAAAATGAGTAATACCACCAGTGCACATGGTTGGTATCGAAAAAATGGGTAATGTCATTGAGGAGAAGTCAATGAGATGTCATTGCTGAGTGATGTTTGATGTCATATGACACTTGTGATTTATTGGGGATTATTTGACATATGTGAATTGAATATAGTTGAATTATGATGTGTTGATGATGACTGATTATTGGTTTGATTTTTAAATTAATATTATTTTATAGTACTTACTATTTTGGAAAATAGCGGGTACCATGGACAGTTTTTCCGGTTTCCGCACTGACTAAGAACAATGCTTTTGCGAAAACCTTTTATAATTGTATTTCTATTCACTGGGATTATATGTCTCATTAGTAGTATTGTTTTCAAAGCCTGAGGAAGACACCGTTGAGCATACAGAGACTTGAAGACTATCTTACTAGTTTTAGAGTTTGGTTAGTATTATACATGTGTCAGAAGGACCTATGTTATCATTTGGTTAAAGTAATAATTTGGTCTCTATACGTGACACAGATTCTTCATTTAGTCCCTATACTTAAAAATTTGGAAATGAGTCCCTAAATGTGTAAACGTTAGCAAATTCGGTCCCTACATGTGCAAATGTTAGCAAACTCGTCCCTGCCGTCAGCAAATTAGACCTTATACGTGATACAAATTTTTGATTTGGTCCCTAAACCTAAAAAAATAAATTGAATTGGTCCCTGTAGGTGCAGTCTATAATAATTTTTTCCCTATCATCTGTCAAGGCACTCGGACCCAACTAAAACTTCTTTTCATATTGATTATTTTTCATATATTATATCAATCTATTTGTTCTATTAAGAGTCAACTTGGATAATTTCAGAATATAAAACTATTTACGGACCAAATTATACAACTTTTACTCTCAATAGAAGAAATAGATTGATATAATATATAGAAAATATTTAATACGAAAACATCTTTAATTGGGTCTGAGCTCCTAGGTAGATGGCAGGGACAAAATTATTATCGATTGCACATATAACGATCGATTTAAATTTTTTTTTTTCCAGGTTTAGGGACCAAATCAAAATTGTGTCACATATAAGGGCCAATTTGCTGACGGCAGGGACGAATTTGCTAATGTTTGCACATATAGAGACCAAATTTGCTAACGTTTACACATGTAGGGACTCATTTCCAAATTTTTTTACGTATAGGGAATGAAGAATCCGTGTCACATATAGGGACCAAATTATTACTTTAACCTAGTTTTTTTCCCCTTTATGCAAGTTGTATTAGACACCCGGTTGAGGCTTTGAAAACTTATTATGTTATTTCATTATCTTTTGGTTTTGATGTAAACATTATTTTGGTATTATTATGGTATTTATTATATCAAATATTTATTCGGTATTTATTTAAGAAATTTTTTATTTCTTCGTAAATTATTTAAATATTTATCTTGGGTTACTAATGTAACGAAGGGAATTACACGTCGGACCGATTCTTCTAGGAAGCCCTAGCTTAGTTAAGATAATGCTTCTTGTAAAGAAGCACTATCGTAGGTACCCCTTCGACAATGCTTCAGAAACGCTATCTTAGGTTATCCTCTTTAATAGTGCGAAGATAGATAGCGCTTATAAGTGTTATTAAATGTCACACAGAAACGCTATTGAAAGTCTTTTCCAATGTAGTGCTCTTAACATTTATGGGCTTAACATCTCAACTTTTAGCCCTTGTCACGGGTGTAGCTTCTCAAGCTAGATGTAAAGTTTTAAGAAAAGAATTATAGTTTTTGGTCAAGTGATAAACATTCGATCCAACATGTAATATTAGAGTGAGGTTATGGGATCAAATTCCCCTAATGACATATGAGGGGAAGATTGATGGTCCGCTATCTCAACCATTTTAATTCAATTCAATTTAAGTTGCGTTTCACCACTAATTCCAGCACATAACTTTATCGGTGAAGAGCTTTAACACAAAAAAATAAATAAATAACATTAGGCCTTCAAGACAGACCCCCTTCTGTTGACCATTGACCATTGCTATGTTGATAGCGCAAATGAGTCCTTCAAGACAGACCCCCTTCTGTTGGTCCCTTCAAAATACCATTTATAAGGCCTCATATTTAGAAAGCAAGGCCCATTGCCCATTCTAAACCCACAATCACATGCGTAAATTGAAACAAGGGGAGCAACAGACGACCCTTGTCTCGAGTATGGATGACAATTTGTACATATGCGTGAGAATTCCTGCGGACGAGGAATTTTTCCCCTCAAGGATAGGGGAGAAAATCCCCTTGAAGGCACTTTGGGAACGGGAACGGGAAACATGCTCCTCGTCCTGTGAGGTGCCCGATCCCGAAAAGATTACTAAAATATCCTTATAAATATATGTGCATATATATATATATATATATATATATTTATATATATATATATATATATATATATATATATATATATATATTATATTTTTTTTTTTGAAGGAATATATATTATAGATATAGTTTATTAATTTTAAATACATATTATTATATTAAATAAATAAAATATTAAAAATATATTGGTACTATTTAAGATTGAACTTGTTTAATGTCTTGGAGAAAGCTTTAACTTTAAATATTTAAGATTTTTAGTGTTTTTATATTTTATTGGATTTTAGTTAATTACCTGTTAACTTTTTTATGAATTTTTAGGTTCACTCATCTACCAAATGTGTTAAGGCTATTTTTTATCAAATGTGTTACTCAGGGATCAAATTGGCACAACGATTAAATTGATACAATCTTACAATTTCAGGGATCAAATTGAGGATTTACTCTTACGTAGATATTTGGGTTCATTAATGGTGTTGATCAAGATTTGATTTTTTTGCCATGTGTATGTTGGAAGGAGCGGTACCCGCTTTAGTGATATCTCCATTTTGAAAGAGATTATTTTTCGGCCGTCGGTCACATGTAACCAAAAAAAAAGGTATGATAAAAAAAGACAGAATAAAGGCCTAAAATGGTTCTTAACAAAAAAACACGGTGTCATTTTGGTTCCTGAGAAATGGAAAATATCAATTCAATCCTTAAGAATATAAAATGCAAGTCAAATCAGTCCTTTTTAGGGTAATTTTTAGGGATATTTTAGTCTCTATCGGAGACTATTTTAATCCGTATTTTATATTCTTGAGGATCAAATTGATATTTTTCATTTGTTAGCATCAAAATATTATCCTATTTTTTTTGTCCAAGATCGTCTGCAACTTTATTATTCAAAAAAGGCAAATCAAGCGCGTCCCTACTCGTGCATGTGAATTCCTTTAGGGTATGTTTGGATGGGGTAAAATTAGAGGGTGAAGTATTTTTAGAGGGTATTTAAAATGCCATCTATTAAAATATTTTGTTTGGATACTTAACCCAATTTTTTTTTAAATCCCTAGCATTTCCACCGGGTATTTCTTTAATACAAAATCAAGAATTTCAAATTACATATAATTTTGAAATGTTTTTAGAATTCAGTTGGAGCACTTGATGGGACACATATTCCAATAACAGTTGCTGCAAAAGATAGGTCTAGATATCGTAATAGAAAGGGTGATATCTCTACGAATGTATTAGGTTCATTTATGTGTTACCTGGGTGGGAAGGGTCTGCAAGAGATTCTCGAGTATTGCGAGATGCTTTATATCGTCAAAACTGTCTTCGAATTCCAAATGGTAATATCATGAAAATGATGATACTTTATTTTATTTAGTGCATTAAATAGAACTATATGAATTTTTCTTTGTTTTTGGGAAAACCATTGTAGGAAAATACTTTCTTGTGGATGCGGGATATACAAATGGCCCTGGATTTTTAGCACCTTATCGAGGGACTAGATAACATCTCAATGAGTGGATTGGAAACACTCCTCAAAATTACAAGGAGTTGTTTAATCTTCGTCATTCAAGTGCAAGGAATATATTTGAAAGATCATTTGGGATATTGAAGAAAAGATGGAGTATATTAACAACTCCTTCTTTTTTTGATATAAAAACACAAATAAGAATTATTAATGCCTGTTTCATATTACAGAATTTTATAATGGATGAAAAATGAAGTGATCCAATTTTAGAGGTTCAAGACTTGCAGCTTTTATCTGCTGTTGATGAAGAGTTAACCAACCAACAAAGGGAAAGAGTAACAGGTAATGTTGCAGATGAGATCACAAATGTTCAAGTGACCGAGGAATGGACAAGATTTCGTGACACTTTAGCAATGAACATGTTTGTTGATTATCAAGCTAGAAGAAACATTTCTTAGGGAGAGTCCTTTTAGTAGATTTTAGATTTGTGTTTTTTTATATGCAATTGACTCTATAGATACGTGGTATGATCACATATTGTTTTTGTTATTTTTGTTGAAATGGAGTTATATAAGGATCTATGGTTATTTTTGTTGAAATGGAGTTATATAAGGATTTGTGGTTATTTTTGTTGAATTGCAAATTGTTTCTAAATGGACTCTGCCTAAAGTGACTCTAGAGAAATGGAGTCATCCAAAGTAAAGAGCAAGCCAAAGGGAAAAAGAAAGATGGAAGAGGATGCGAGAAGTTACATCACATGGAATCTAGAGATGGAACGTGTATTAGCTGATGTACTTAGAGATCAAAGAAGTTTGGGCAACCAGAGTGATGGAGCCTAGAAAGCAGTGGGATACAACACCACAGCTCAAGTGTTGTCCACACTTTTCAAAGTTCAACTTATGGGGGAGAATGTTAAGAATCATATTAAAGTTTGGCGAGGATGGTATGGAATTGTTAGTGACATCCTTAGTCAAAGTGGATTTGACTGGGATAGCACAAAATGCATGATTACGGTTGAAGATGAAAATGCATGGAATGAATATGTCAAGGTAGTCATTTTTTAATGTTAAGTTTTATTTAATTGAAATTATTATTATTATTTGTGCTATTATTAACATGTTTCCTTTTGCTTTGAAGTCACATGAAGAAGCCAAGCGATTCCGATTTAAAAGCATTGCCAATTGGGATGACATTGTAGACATATGTGTGAAAGATAAAGCAAATGGAATTGGAGCAGAGCATGCACTGGATGCGGATGATGTCATGACCAAAGAAGTGAATGAAGTGGAAAAAGATTGTGAATATTGGCTTAGAGGAACCAACCTCTGCTGGCTCTGCAACAAATAAAAAAGGACAATTTACTCGTGCAAATAAGAGTAGAGATAAAGAGGGGATAATTAACTCTATGAGAGAAGTAGCTGAATTATTGAAAGAATTTGTACAAGTAAGTAAAAGAAAGATGGAGGGAACTGCTCAAGAAGTGGTACAAGAAGTGCTGAATGAATTGAAGATGATACTTGATCTTGATAATGCACTCCGATATAAAGCGATTGTGTCAAATTCCTAATTATATCAAATTCTACTACTGTGTTTGGTTGGAATATATCAGTTGATTTATTTTCTTTATAATAGGTCAAATTAATGATATATATATATATATATATATATATATATATATATATATATATATATATATATATATATATATATATGCCTTCCATATCAAATTGAAAAAGTATTACTGATTCTATCATTTTCAAGGAAATTTTGCATTCAGTATATTTTTCCATGTAAATTGAATGCATGGATGCCGATGACATAATTTATGTCAAGTCTTTAGACATATCTATCTGAAAATAGCACCTAGTAATAGTATCCTTAAGTAGCTAAAAATTTGGGTGGAATCATATGCTAATTTTGACTTGATATTTGGTGGAATCTATTCAAATGATAGTGAATAGGTTGAGGTTTAAGCCGCTGCAAGAGCTGTGGACGTTTTCTATCTCAGTTAAGAATCTCAAACTTCTTAGATTAGGAAGCTTTGAAGAATCTCAATTGCATTTGGGTGTTGATAACATTTTTTTTACTGGTTGCAGGTTTTTCTATTTTGGTGTTTGCATTATGCAGTTAACATTAGAAGGATAACAATTGTTGGGTTGGACTATGCAGCTATATTTGTGTATATGGTGTTCTCCATGTGAAGGATTACATTTGGTTGGCAGGATGACAATTTTTAGTAGATATATGATTTATCTTTGTGTATACAACTTTCTCAATATGGAGTAGATTACATTTGGTTGGCAGGATGACAATTTTTAGTAGATATATGATTTATCTTTGTGTATACAACGTTCTCAATATGGAGTAGATTACATTTGGTTGGCAGGATGACAATTTTTAGTAGATATATTGTTTATATTGTGTATACAACATTTATACAACATTCTCAATATGGGGTAGCTTACATTTGGTTGGCTGGATGACAATTTTTAATAGATATATGGTTTATATTTGTGTATACAACATTCTCAATATGGAGTAAATTACATTTGGTTCAAAGGATGACAATTTTTAGTAGATATATATGGTTTATATTTGTGTATATGACATTCTCAATATGGAGTAGAGTAACATTTATAGATACGTGGGTTATATTTTTTATATATGACATTCTCTGTATAAAGGAAAATATCGTTTATAGATACATGGTTTTATTATAATTTTTATACATGATTTTTATATAATTTTAATTTGTATTATAAATCCTGATAATTAAATTTAAAATGTAATCTAAAGTAAAATAATTTATGAAAGAAGGAAAATTAATTACTTTATTCAAATAAGAGATTTTGCAAATGAAGACTATTCAATTACTTTATCCAAACAAGAAATTTTGCAAATGAAGAGAATTCAATTATTTTATCCAAACAAAATATTATACTAATGAAAGAAATTCAATTAAAGTAATTGAATTTTTAAGAATTTTAAATTCCTTCAATTTTTCAATTCTCTTATCCAAACGCGCCCTTCCTTCCATCCGTGCTCGTTGGATTTTCGCAATTCTCACTATCACTATACATCCAAAGTCCAAACAGATTTGAATTCCTTCAATCGCTTCTCCCTTCTCTCACAACTCTATCCATCAAAATCAATGTCTCTTTCTGTTAAACTTGCACCTCACTGCAATTCCGCACTCCTTTCTCATCCCCATGCCCATCAGGTACTGCTTTCTTCTGTGCTACTTTTTTGCTTCAATATCAATGTCATTTCACACTTTTAGGTTACTTCGTCCCCAAATTATAATCCTTTACGTTTTCTGCTATATGGGCATGTCTTAAGTTTGTGTTAGAGGGCTTCCATGTATTCTCCCAGAGAAAGGTTGCTACCCTTCTCATGCCCTATAACTTGGCTGAACTCAAGAATACCCGTTTGTGCCACACCCTCCACATAAGGCTTTGCTCAAGTCACTGCAATGACAATGTGAGTAATCTATCTGTTTTTGTCTTCAAGTTGAACTATCTATATTTTTTTTTCATGTTAATTTTACTGTGCAATATTTTCCCTTTAAATCTTTATTGCCAGTCAATTGGACCCAATAGTTTAAAAATTGGACCAAACTGGCTGATACAACAACTGGGATTAGGATCCTATCCTTTCTTCTCTCATGTCATGTGGGGTCCATTCAAATTTGCTTTTGCATTTATCACAAACATAGAGAAAAAGGAGCGGATCAAAATCCAATTTTCTATTGTCTGGTCCAATGATGGTTGGAATACCAATTTAACTGGTTGAACCACTCAAACCATGACTCAAAGGTCTCGCTTATCTCTTGCTCGGTTTTTAGAACATTGATTGGATCCCGTGTTGTAAGGTGTAAGCTAAAGTTGAATGACCTTATGAAACATGTATCAGAGTAACTAGGAGATTATAGGGCTATTACTTTTCTTTCTGTACCATGGCTTTATATTGGTAGGATTAGGTAAGTTTTTATTTTAGTTTGGGTTCAATTATGATTGGCATATCTTTAACAAATGCTTATACTTTTGACAATTTTGTTTCCTGGCTTCAATTACTATTATACACCATGTCATAAAGATTTGACCAAGTTTTAGGTTGACTGTAGCTATTTAAAACAACCCTCCTCTTTTATCCAGGCTTAGGACTGGCTATGGAAAGATTTGCAACAATTCACAACATAGGCAGAGTTTTAATTACTATTATAAACCAAGAAAGTTCGAGTTTTAATTGATGTTATATAGTTTAGAGAATAATAATAAGATAAAAATGGATGACAACATAAATAACCAAACGGAAATAAATATGAAGAATATGTTATTTTAATATTTTGGGAGCTAAGTAACTCCCATTCTCTAACAGTATATCAACTTCGGTAATTCATTCCGCCCCCCTTTATTTCCCACTTTCTGGTTCAAGAAAGTTATAATACCTGAAAAATATGAAGGTCGAAATGTCCCAGTTGAGAAATCCTAACTTGGAAAACGGGAATCCTAGGAGAATCACACCTCAAAAGCTAGTTTGCGAGGGTGGAGAGCCTAGACCCTTATAAATGCTACACTCTCGTGAGCACACGATA
Organism: Ammopiptanthus mongolicus; assembly: GCA_039655645.1. NCBI lineage: Eukaryota > Viridiplantae > Streptophyta > Magnoliopsida > Fabales > Fabaceae > Ammopiptanthus > Ammopiptanthus mongolicus. The sequence continues at coordinate 14,596,007 of CM077344.1, read as the reverse complement.
TGGGACACTCGCACTAGACTCATGAGCTATGAAGCACGGACATGCTCCTGATCCTTCTTGAGGCGCCGGACATGCTTCCAACATGGACATTTCTTCAATATATGTATGATAGGTGTCAGACACTGCTCACCAATTGTTCAATTAAAAAAAGTATTTTTTGTTGGCTCAGTTACATGCTAGACACGTCTTCGAGTGTTTGTATTTTCGTGCTTCATAGCTCATGAGCATCTAATGCGGAACCAACCGTATAAATAATGCTATGTCAGTGACAACATCACCATACTCGCGTTGGGAGACACGGTGACAATCTCTGATACCAATTGTTACAGGGATCATGATAGAACCACACCTCAAAAGCTAGATTGTGAGGGTGGAGAGCCTGGGCCCTTACAAACCGCACACTAGGCTCATGAGCACCCAATGTCGGACTCCCACACTAGATTCATGAGAGTCTAATGCGGAACCAATGGACCTTAACAGAACCATTGTCAAACTCTAAAAGCTGCGAATTGTTGTGGCCACTTGCTTGGTGTTCCCAGTTGCACACAATTTTTACATATTAGAAAAATTTGGCTCCTTCAAGCTCAAGTTGTATGGACTTAGACCTTGGAACCTGGTTGCTTAAATCTTAGCTAGCTATGAAGGCAATCACAGTTTTGTTTGGTACTGGCTAGAGGCATTAAGAAAACAAGAAAGTTTTCCTTTCCTACAATTACAACACTACAAATATGTATTACATGAAGGTATTATGACTAGAACTGCAATAACAGCCATGTCTATGCATTCCTTCAATCACTTTTTTCCTATAGTGAATTTGGTTCAACGATCAATCTTAATTTAAAGGCTTAATTGCACTTTTGGTCCCTCAGGTATAACGATTGTGCAATTTTGGTCCCCCGGATTTTAATTGCGCCAATTGGGTCCTCTAAGTATAACGATTGTGCAATTTTGGTCCCCCAAGTTTCAATTGCGCAAATTGGGTTCCCCATGTATCATGATTTTGTAATTTTGGTCCCCCAAATATCATGATTTTGCAATTTTGGTTCTTCAAGTATCAGGATTGTGCAACTTTTAACATCAATAGCCTACGAAGCACATGTGCGACTGATTTGACACTTAATGAGACTAGTTTGACAGCTTACGTGTCATTCTTATGTGACACTTAATGATGTGCATTTGATTATTAAATTATGTAAGATGTCAATGATGTCTTATAAGAATGTCCCTTAAATTGTCAAGTTGACTTCACTAAGTATCAAATCAATCCCACGTGTCCTACGTAGGCTACTGAACAAAATTGTGATACTTGCGAGACCAAAATTGAACAATCGTGATACCTAGGGGACCCAATTGGCGCAATTGAAAACTAGGGGATCAAAATTGCACAATCGTGATACTTGAGGGATCCAATGGACGCAATTAAAACTTAGGGGACTAAAATTGCATAATTGTTATACCTGGGGGACCAAAAATGCAATTAAGCCTAATTTAAAATAACTGTCCAGTCAAAATTATTTTTAATTTCAACTATTGTTTTAACATGTGCTCTTAGTTTGTTCAAAAATGTAATTTCATGCTTATCAGACTTGTGAGAGTTTCATATCTTGATTCTTCAATAGTACTACACATTGAGTGTGTTTGGATTAGCTGCGAAAAATTAATTATTTCAATAATTGATTATATTTATAATCAATTATTGTTTTAATCGATTATGATAGAATCAACTTTATGTTTGGATATGTTTGCAAAAAAGCGATTTTAAGATATTCTGTTTCGCTTGGATTGTGTAAAAAAATTGCTTTTATATAGTAAATTACAAATAGGGTATAAAATTGTTGGGATAAATTAATAGTATTTGTTTGGTAGTTAGTTTTGCAATGGTGAAATGGTAAAAAAGTGATTGGTTTCAAAATAATCAAGCAACTTTTTTAAATAAGCTTCAAACTTCTAGTTTCTCTGAAACCGTTTTTCTACTATAAAAACTGTTTTTTTCATACTTTAATCAAGTTTGTCAAACATGACTCTTGTAACTCTGAAACTGTGTTTTATTGTTTGTTTGTTTTTATATATATATATATATAATATAGGAGATGTATCAAGTGAGGGGGGTATTTTTATATGAAAGTGAGAGGAGCAAATTTGTGCCTTTGGATCAAACATGAACGGTCAAATTAGAACATTGACCACCCCCAAGCATACACTAGATTGACATTTTATTCTCAAACAAAATATCTGTCATTTTTCTTGAATTTTTAATTTCCTTTTTTGACACATTCTTCCTCATTACTAATATAATCAATTATGTCTTTTATATTTTCCCTTTATACCTTATATTTTTAATAATTGGATTGTTGTCTTATCTCTCATTGGTGTAAAGGCAGACACATGAGCTATCAGATGCAAGCAGCCATGAAGGTATACGATTATTCTATTTTCTAGAAGTATGCTGCAGAAGTTGCAAAATGCTGTCATCAGTGATTATACTGTGAATCCTTCCACGAATTATTAAGTATAGTAATCAATCCACTGTTGATTGCTTGCTGTTTTTTATTTTGAAAGATGTCAAATTTCTGTTGGCAGTCCTTTCAAGTTGAACATGGGACAACATATGTTGATATCAAGGACAAATGCCCCTTGGTTTCTGTTATCTGTATACCATTTCTTTTCAATGTTTTTGTAACAAAGGCCCTACATTAATTTGTTCTCTTGAAAAACGCTGGGGTGCTCTAACTTTATAAGATTAGATTTATTTGAGGAAACCCCCATCTTATGAGGTCTGGATTTCCATTTTGGCAATCTGGTTGAATGTGCATTAAAAGAGGTGTTAAATTATACTGATAATTCATCAACATGAAGGGAAGAGGGGAAAAGATAGTCAAGCAGATCATTATATTAATGTATGGATGTCAAAATTGATCCTTGGTGTTGTCTAGCTCTTACATTGAAGGTGAGTATCATAACATTGACAAGATATTTTTAGGTTCAGAAGAAAGCGAAGATAATAAGAAAGGAGAATCAATGACAAGCAATGAGTATGTTCTACTTGCCCTTTAATATCTTTTCATCAATCACTAGAGACTAGAAAACATGTTTTATCTGATGATATGTTATGTGTGTCTGATTTTCTGCTTCGTCTTGCCTCTTATTATCTGACTGGGATGCTCTAAACTTCAAAACTAATTATTTATTTTGTTCAGTCTAGTTCGTAGCATGGTACTAGTTATTCCTTACTTTATCTTGACTGGAATGAGGTGAAATAATTGGAGGAAGGGACTAATCATTTGATACTTAATTTTATTTTCATATTCTCAAATCAAGAAACCAAACAGTAACATGACAGGACATCATCACTTTCCTATCACGGACAAAGAAATAGTAGAGTTGATATGCTCTTTACAAGATTGCATGTATAGCAAACTTCATTGTCAACTGTTAGAACTGGTTCTGCAATTCTAGTGAATCTAACTGAAATAGTAATCTTTATTGATGAACTAGCAGGTAGACAAATCGCCACTCTGGCCAAGATTACAAGAATGAAGAACTAGAAGGAAACCTAGATAGAGTTCGAGAGCTATCTTCTCTCCCTAACCACCTTTCAACAAAAATAACCAAATGAAACTAACTTCCCTCCCTCTATCTATTTATGGAAGCTAGGTGTAACTACTAACTACCTTCAGCTGCTATGTGGCAGCTGTTATTACAATAATAGCCTAATTCTGTTTTAGGACAATTCGGGCTCAGTCCTATTGGGCTCAGCTGCAGTAGACTCAGTCACCTTGGGCCTGTGCTTCACATGAGTCTTACCCATATAGGTCTTCTTAATCAAAGGCCTAACATCAACATTCACTCTTTATGGCTGCCTCCCTCCCTCTTCTCTCATCTTTTGTATTTTAGTATGTATTTAAAATACAATGGTTATGGTTATAAAGTTTCTTGCTCCCCTTGTGGTTGATTTCTTTGCATTGAAAAAGTTGTAACCTGCTTTTGTTTAATGTCAGGATCCTGAAGAAACTGAGGAGATATGGAGTTTCTGGAATCCTGTCCTATGGACTTCTGAACACTGCATACTATCTCACAACGTTTCTTTTTGTATGGTATGTGAACAGTTGTGCTTTTAACTTCTCTTGTGTTTTGCTTTTGCTTTTCTTAGAGTGCCATTTTATATAAGAAATTTTAATATTTATGTTGAGGAAGTTCCTCACTTTTCCTACTTTTTATCTAGGCTAAATTGCAATTTTCGTCCCCCAAGTTTTTCAGTTTGGCGAAAATGGTCCCCCAATTTTATTTTATTTTGCCAAATTTAGTCATTCTAAAATTCAAATGTTGCAAATTTGGTTCCCATATTTTTTAATTGCACTTTTGGTCCCCCAAAATTGTGGGTTTTTTTCTTTTTTGCACTTTTAGTCTCTAAAAAGCATGGATTTTGGAAAAATGGAGGACCAAAAGTGCAAAAAATCCATGAATTTAGGGGACCGAAAGTGCAATTAAAAAATATAGGGGGATCAAATTCACAGCATTTGGATTTTAGGAGGACTAAATTCGTCAAAAAAAAAAAAGGTGGGGGACTATTTTCGCCAAAATGAAAAACTTGGGGGGACGGAAAGTGTAATTTAGCCTTTTATCTATTTCTTCTTGGTAAATGTTGTTGCGTGGAGCTTTTCTGCTACCCCTTATGTCCTATTGGATAGGATACCTTCTTCACTGTTCTTGGATCTTTGGAAATTATTTCCAAGTCACTGCTACTAGGAATATGCTTCATGTTTGTTAGGTTTTACATTGCTCCAGCACCAGGAAGGATGGGTTATCTTGCAGCTGTAGAAAGGTAAGAACATATTACGGTTATTTGTTTTCCGAACTTTTCTGTTGTTGATATGGTGGTTAACTTCTGATGTATAGATTTCTCAAAGTGATGGCCATGGTGTGGGCTGGTAGTCAAGTCACTAAACTCGTAAGAGCTGGAGGGTGAGATACCTGAACCCTTTCACATTGTTAACTTTGTACGTCATTGTAAATATGCTGTTGTCTTGTGAAGCCTTAAATTTTGCAATTTCATACTGTAGAATTTTTTTTATTTTATAGTTTGAAACATGTTCTCTTATCATTCCCACTTTTGTCAGGATCTTTGTGATAGAATTTTGGCTATAAGGATGGCAGTTATCATTTGGCCTGTAAACTTTGTTTGCATAACATCATGACTGCCTTTTAAATTGTCATGCATCTTTGGGATCAGAGCTGTTGAAAGCAGTACATTTATGGATGTGGTGGGATAAGTTATCTTTGTACTACCCTAAATTGCACCTTGGAATTGTTATGGTTGTTATTTTCATCTGTCTGCACATGTGCAATTAGACAAAGTCCTTTGGTAATTTATAATACATCAATTTTCTGAGGTTTGAGCAATGACAACCATTTCAAACAATGTAGTTACTTCTTATGCAGAGCATTGGCACTGGCACCTTTTGTTAACAAAGGATTGTCCTGGTTTACTGCTAAGTTTAAGTTTCAATCACAGGGGAAGGTAAAATACTTTTTATTTTTTTGTTAGTTTTGTCCTTTTCATTTTTGTTCTCAGTTATTTAATTTGACAATCTTCAGGCTTTCATGGCAATAGTGGGATTCTGTTTTGGATTGGCCATCATTGTCTTTTTGGTCATCACACTGCTTTGGGCATCATCCCATTTTTGACACTTACTTGAGAGGGAATTCAAGTTCCATCATTTGTAAAAGTTTATTATCCCACAATTATTTTGCTCTCATATTCGTTCTTCCAATTTTAGTATGTTGTATATTATCGTGTCTCACAAAATTGCACTGTTTTTTTTCTATGTATGCTTATATTCTATGTTCCTTCCATCATGTCCATACTTGATTTTGTGTTGGCTTGCGTTTTGAAAATAAAAAAGAAAGTAACTTACATTGTTCTCTCCTAAGATATGCTTAAGCGCATGTTTGGGACGACTACCAAATTCATGGGACTCGCGTTTGCACTGCAGAAGCTATAATATGTAGCTTCTCGAGAAAAAAACGCGTTGAAACGTGATTCCACCAATTGTACCACATAACCAAACATGTACTAAATCACATTGCACGCTTTTATTTTTTAAAATTACACTCCTCTCTTGTGAGAGATAAAAATGTACTAATCCATTTTTGTGTTTTCATTAAAACTGCGACAGGGTAAAATCCCTGCCACTAGCTGGGATGGTTGGCCATCGGGAGGAATGGCTTTGCTGCTAATGCAATTTTGGTCTAGTTAGTTAACACTAGTAATTTTTAAAAGATTCTTAAACTGCTTAATAATTCTTAACCTACGGTAGCACCTGCAACTTTAAGTCTATAACTTCATGGGAGTTTTAGGGGAAAACATAACGCGGAATAAAATGTAATGCATTTTCATTTCTTAGAAGAAGAGAGTGTAATTACTTAAAATAAAAGCGAGAGAGCAGTGTAATTTGACTATACTTAAGGAGTGGAGGCATAATTCACTCAAAAAGAAAGGTATACAAATAAAAATAAAAAACAATGAAAATAACAAAAGAGTTGACAATGTCCTTAGTATATTGTTCTTTGGTGGTATTCGACCTTTCTCCTCAGCGGTCCCCATTTCCCTTGGGGAATTTCAAGGTCCTTTTTTTTAGAGGACTCTCCAAGTAAAGGACCAAATCTCAAAGTTTTTCCAACCATTGATTTATGATAAAAATAAATAAAAAAATAGAATTTAATATAGGAAAATGCTAACTCATGCAGTTACAAAGGTAAGTTTTCATGGGAAAATTATGTAATTAATATATTGAAAAGTGGAATTTTTAATTTTTCAATAAAATATTATTTTTTTCTTAATTTTTTAATCAGTACCCTTTTAAATGAAATTGATTAGCAAAACCCTTTGATATAAATCAACGGTATTGATTTGCCGTGTTTGGGTCCACACTCCTTTATTTGGAGGATTTAACACTTCATTTCCCCCGGCCATTCATTGGGGAATGAGGCTTCTAGAAAATTTCAACTTTTCTCTTCTCCCTTGATTCTATCTGCTAGTTCCCATAACATTAGATTTCCTTGATTCTATCGGCTAGTCCCCCTAACATTACGTCTCAACTTCATTTACTAGTGTCAAACTCTCAAGACCACGCCTCCAATGATAGACAAAAGAAAGAAAAAAAAAAAAGGAATATCAAATCAAAACTTGATAGTTTTTTTGTTATAGATTTTTGTTTTTTCCTTTTTAAACCAATCTTCATGCCTTGAAACAATTTCAAAATAGTTCCCGGCATCAACTTTTTATTGTAACACTTTCACTTTAATTTGTACTGGATATATTGTACATTTTAAAAAGAAAAGCCTATAAAAGAATAGCTATTAAACATAAGAACACCTACTCCGAAGTAAGGTGCAGAGGCTGGAATAAATATCTATTCGGTTTTGTTTCTTTTGTGTTATTTTCAAAATAAAAAGCGTTCAATATTGCACTTACTAGACAAAGAAATACGTATTTAGGCAACTTCCAGAATTATAATGATATTATCGCTATGTTTGGTATGGCCAAACCACGAGTTTATAGAGGATAGTTTATAACGGATGAATTTATAATTGTGTTTAATAAATGATTTTTTCATTAGTTTATAACGTTTTTTTCATTGGCTTAGAGCATTTTTTTTTCTTTTCAAAATGCTAGTTGAAGTAACATTTGAGCTTATAACTTATAGAGTATTATTTTTTTTCTCATTTTTACCCTTACTATTTTTGTTAAATTCCTCATTTATCTTATGTTAAATAAAATAAAATATCCTCAAAATAACCTCTATTAAATATTAAATATTAAATATATTAAATAATAGAGAATATATTTTTGTTTATAAAAAATAAAATTTATATAAAAAAATCATATCAACGTGACATTTTATTTATATTATTTCACTTTATTTAATAAAATAATAAAAAAAATAATATTTTAATTTTTTTTAGATGATAAATATTTTAAAATAAATTAAACTATTAAAAGTGATAATTATTTTATAATAAATAACATATATATATAAATAATTTATATCAAAAACATATAAATATGGCCTTTTATGTCATTTTATATTTATCAATTCGTTCGACCGTTAATTTTACCAAACATTTCAAATCTAATAAGCTAGCTTATTTTCTATCCGCGATCAGTTAACTTATCCGCTATCAACTACAAACTCATCCGTTATCAGATAGTTTATCCGTTATCTGCTAGTTTTTACCAAACAGAACCTATAACTAAATTTAATGACGAAGACTATTTTAAATATTTATAAGGGTGAGAAATGATTTTAAAAGAAAATAAGGATTTAATTTAATACAAATAAAAACTATAGGGACCAATATTATAATTTAACCCAAACTTAATTATCAAAAGAATTAAAAGCTAGCAAGATGTGCATGTAAAATATGTGTGAGATTCATGTCAACCCTGAGGATGTGGGCGGGGAGTACCCTATGCTTCTTTGTCTTCATCCCTTGATTTATGCTATTGGGAGTATTTTCCCACATCCTCATCCCCCGTGTCCCCTTTGATCCGCCAGAAGACCTCGAATATTCATAAAATATAACAAAAAATATTAAAATTCATTAAAAAAATCATGTGACTTTATGTTCTAATATTGACTATTCATGGTTTGATCTAAGAGGCTAAGATTTGTTCTTCTCACTTTTATATAAAAACACTTCTCTCACTTGATACATCTCATATATATACAAATTGAAAAGGTCTTAAATTTAAAATTCGGATGCTCTCCAACAAGCTCACATCCAGCTTATCAAGTTTAAATAATTAAAAACAAATTCAAATAACAAGTTCGTGACAATACAACATCAAGATTGAAGACCACAACATCAAAATTGCAGCCTCCAAGAAATGAAAATATCTTAGATGATATCTTGCAACAAGTCAACAACATAATATAAGAATCAATAGGAAGAGAACAAAAAACCAAAGATTCAATAATAAGGTGTCAAGTTCAAGGTTTGAGCAACTTTCCAGCCACAAAAAATGGGGGATATTGACTTTGATCATGTATTTTGTTAACTTTGATTTTTTTCATAAAATGATATACAAAATTCAAAGGCATGGGCTCCCAAATTGATGTACAATGAATGCATCAGCTGTCATAGAAGGTCAAGAACCATACCCACACATACCTGATACCTCCAAGCCAACCACACTCTTTTGTACAAGATTTGAAACTCCTAACAATCTAAAACACTCTAAACCAATCAAAATTCAAAGTTCCTTCTTCTAGAAACAAAGAAAGAAATGAAACCTATTGCATAGATAAGAAGAATAAGAAGCGAAATAAATGAAATAGACAAATGTAAACACAAGAATGAGATTAAATTGTGTTTATCTAAACTTTTTGGAAAACAGAAACAATTTTTAAAAGAGGAGCAAACAGACGCTTGAAAAGCACTCAGACGATTGACTCATCTGATGCTTTTCAGAACTTGTCAAAGACAAGTGTTTCAAACACAAATATTTTAAAACGAGTAAATCTCTAATTTGGTCTCTGAAATTGTAAGGTCGTATTAATTTGGTCCCAGTGTCAATTTTGTGCCAATTTGGTCCCTGAAATTATAAGGTTCGTATAAACTTAATCCCTGATAGAGGGACTAGATTGATTAACATTTGACAATTTCAATGACGTTTTTGGAATTTTGAAAATGTCAGGGATCAAATTGATAGACTTTACAATTTTAAGGACCAAATTGGATATTTACTCAAACCTTTTGATGAGAACATAAGCCTATTTAGTAAATACAATTAACCCCTTATTAGCAACAAGTTAAATAGACAAGCAATGATTATGGAAAAGAGAATTACACAAAGGATTTATCCTGGTTCATCCTTTAACAACGTGGCTATGTCCAGTCCTTGGTTTCACCAAAATTTTCCACTATAACTGATCAGGATACAGACAGGTATTCTTTACACATCTAGCCTCTTTAGGCTCCACTGTACAACAAATATTATTTGTACATCTAGCCTCTTTAGGCTCAACACCCAGAAAGAATAAATGAATAAGTATTTGATATACAACTTGTCAGTCTTCTAGAAAACACTCAGAGAGTGAATTTAACATGAAGATTGGAAAACTACGTATTATCTTTTCTATTGATTGTAAATGATTGAAGATTGAAGATAATAATGAAGAATGAGAGTATTGAATATGTAGACTAAATGTTTGCTCTTGAATATGTGTTCTTTACCTGCAGTAGTTCTTCAAAGTCTTCTATATATAGACTTCAATCAATTCATTTGTTAGAGACATTCTTCAGCAGTGAGTTGCTTTAGTTCAAACAAAATGAATCTCTATTAATGTCAAAGAGTCATTCTGAATAAACATTAATTGAAGGGGAACGTTGGACTTTGTCTTAGCAGGGGAGTTCTCACTTTTTCTGAAGAGTAGAGAGATCAAAGTTGACAACAAGATTGCCTTTATACTTGTGCAGCACAAATTACTTCTTTTGCGCTACACTCAGGTTTAGCAGAAAAAAGTGCTTTTTGTTGCACTCCTTAAATGGTGATACAAGATATCTTTGAATATCAGCTTGGTTCAACATGTTTTGACTTCTAATCTTCATAGAGGATCCTGGTACAACTGTCCTTTCATTAGGCGCTTGAAACAAACGAGGATCTTCTATTATCTTAAGCTATCCAACGCATTAGATGCTTGGATGAAGATGCTTGGTGCATTTAAGTCTTTTGTTGAACGCTTGGCCATCAGGCTTCATTAGATGCTTCTTTCAACAGACGTTTGGTTTGCTGTGAATTGTTTCAATGCATATCATTCTTAGGAAAGGATTCTCATCTAATGAATAAAAGAACTTCGCACATTTGAATAGAATCATTAGCAAACTTCATAAAGTTCAAGTAAATCATTTTACAAATATTTGGGTTCATCAAAACTTAGGGTGAAAAGCTTTATCAGATACTAGTAGACTCAACAATAAACACAACACACATCCATAGGATAAAGAGGGTGACAAGTAGAGACCACAAAGTGAAAATAAACACATTCACACCCCCTTGGTCGTGGCTGGCTAGTCAACTTGTGGGTGGTGATCACAAGTTTGGACGGATGCAAAGGTTGAGAAGGGTCACGAGTTATGAAAAGGCCGTGAAGGTGAGGTGTGAAAAGGAGTCTTGTCATTGTCAGGATGGGGTTTGTATAACTGAAACAATGAACTGAGCGCAATATAGGATCTCACGATGGCGTGAGAAAGTAGAAATTTGCACAAGAGAGGCACAACGAACAACCTCTTAGCAGTGTGGTGTAGTGGTGAAGGCACACTAGTGCCGGCAGTGGTGGATTAAGGTTAAGAGATAGAGGTGAAGATGGAAATGAGGTTTGAGTTTGAACTGGGGAATTAAGGTTCATTTTTCATAAAGTTTTAACATTATTTTATTAATCAATTATGAAATTTAAAAAAAAAGGCTTTTTATTACTTGAATACCAAAAGACTTCTTATTACTGTATCAAAGTCTTGATTAAATACCATTAGATTTGGACACCCTATTTAAAAAATTCTAACAGTCCTAATTGAATACCACAAGACTTGTTTAGATTATTTAAAAGTCTTAATTAAATACTACAAGACTTATTTATCCCAAAATAATCTTTTAAATCCTAGTTGAATACACCTCACTAAATTCTTTAGTTGATGAGTTGGGTATGCTCTTTATTTTATTTAGGGCATCCTTTTGTAACAAAGTAGAATAATTTTTTTTGTCAAAAAAAGAAGTGGAGTAATTTTTGCTTGATACGGATCTAACATGGCAGATTTGCACACAACCAATAATAGCACAACAATTAATAGTATTGGTATAATAAATAGAGATTTACTATCAATGTTATCTGGATGCAATCATCTAAATATATTTTGTGGAACGTTGGCTCCCACAACTCTTTCATTTTCTACTTCTCCTTCACTCAAACTCTATTGGCTTTTTCTTTTCCCACCCTAATTATTAATATTCTTACCCCCATCTCTCAATTTTTTTAATTTTCTTTCCCAAAAATCCTTCCCCTTCTCCCCACCGCCTATCTCCCTCACTTTCTTTTTCTCTCACCTCCCATCACACCCTTCCCCTTCTTCTTCTTCACAACCCACCCCACCCCCAACTAAAAGTCGACCCATTGTCACCGAGTACAGTGGCGATGAGGCACAGCGGCTGCGACGTTGAACAAGTGGAGTTTTGTAGCATGAGGGAGCACTCAACCCCGCAGAGTTGTAGGCCGACGCAATACTCATAGATATTCAAGAATGGCATGCCCCTCCGCCTATAGTTACGCTTACAAGGACCATATCACATTTTGTCCAACCGATTCCTTGTAGTTTTTGCTCCTCATCATTTATCAATAGCATTTGTTTCTTCTTTTGATTATATTAATTAATCAAGCCTAGAAAGCAGCCACGTATAGTTGAAGCGTCATTTTGAAATTTGCAATAATAGTTAGAGCCTGTTTGGCACATCACTTCTACGAGCTTATAGCCGATGAGAAAGTAGCCCCGTTTGGTAAACGCCTCTATCACGAGCTTATAGCGTTTTTTCACGAGCTTATAGCGTTTTTTCCAGACGCTATTTGAAGTAGCGTTTGAGCTTATAGTTTATAGCGTTTCATTTTTCTTTCCACTTTTATCCTTATTATCTACATTTAATTCTACCTTTATCCTCTTCTCTCTCTTTTATGTAAAATCATTAATGAAAATGTCCTTTTATGTCATTTAGTATTTTTCAGCTAGTTCAACCCCTAGTTTTATCAAACACTTTCACAGAAAATAAGCTAGCTTATTTGCTATCCGCTATCAGCTACCTCATCCGCTATCCGCTATCAGCTAGCTTTTCCGCTAACAGCTAATTTTACCAAACAGACTCTGAGTAATTACTTATGGTATGGGGGTGAGGTGTGGTGGTTGGGGGTGGGGTTGTGAAGAAGAAGAAGGGACAGCGTGTGACGGGAGGTGGGAGAAGAAGAAATTGAGGGAGGGAGGGAAGGAGGGAGGGGTGGGGAGAAGGTGTAGGGTTTTTTGGGAAAGAAAATTAAAAAAATTGGTAGATGGCGAGATGGGGGTAAAAGTATTAATGAGTGGGGTGGGAAAAGCAAAAGCCAACTCTATTTTATAATAGCTCCTATAGAAAACTCCTCTTTAAGCAAAATAAAAGTACATCTATCATTAAATTTCAGGGAATTAAGATCTTAATGTGCTTTAGATTAAATTAAAGTTAATTACACTTAAATTTTCTCACTGTAAAGGAGATATTCATTCCGTCTAATGTGCATACATAGACCTGCAAGCTCTGTTACTTGTTGTTTTATTCCCTTTGATAATAATAAAAAAAAAAAAAATAGACCTGCAAGATCTAAAACTACCTTCCCAATTCTTGTGAACCCAAGAAACTGTAGCCCTCCCTAGAACCGACCTTTGGGATGACCAAAGTTGGTTTGCTTTGTGGGATGTAACTTGTATCTGTACCAATCTCGAGCCCATTGGGCTGGCAAAAGGATTACAAATATGATTCCTGCCATATAGAGTTGAACCTAAAACATCATTAGGGTTATGAGTCCCACATTGGGAAGCCTCACCTAATAAGTGAGGTTTATAAGCCTAGAAGTTTTCCCACCTAATGGATTAGTTTTTTGAGATGGACTCCCCCTTTGAGCTTATGCTCATAACAATTATGATAACATTTGGAAGAGCTTATTTAAGCTTATTTGAACTTATCTTATGATGTAAGCACTTATGGAGAGTGTTTGACACAGCTTATAAAAAAAGCTTATATCATTTCATAAGTTGTTTTGGACTTGTTTTCATAAGGTAGTGGGGGAAGCTTAAGAAATTTTAGAAGTTACAGCTTATGCGGAGGAGAACCTGCTAGAGCACTGTTTCGAAACCCATCTCCATCGTTTCTTTCTTTTCTTTTATTTTTTCTGCTTGTTTTTTTTTCAAATGTTTTTTCCAAGGTCCTCTGCACACTACTTGACCCCTGTTTTTTACAATGGAGAGTGTGAACCAGTCATCGGTCGTTCGCCCTCCGCCGTCCACTTCCGCCGTGCTCCTTCCGCCTGCGCCGTGCTCCTTCTTTCGCCTTCGATCAGGTTCGTTCTTTTTTGTTTATGCTTTGCTAAACCCATTCGGCCATCCCCTTTCTTGTCATGTTCTTTGTCTTCCCTCTCCCTTTCCATTGCTATGTAACAAAAGGGATGTTCTTTGGTTCCATTCCAACTACCCTAGCTGAAACTCCTTCACTGATTTGGTAATAATGATGTTACTGCATTGATTAATTTGTTCTTTTCCAATTCTTTAGCATCTGAAACATCAATCTTAAATGTGTTTATTTAATTTTCTTTGGTTTAATGAAGCTCTGAAGAGACTAGATGGTTGATTTTCATATGAAGACAATCTGGGGTTGTGTTGTGTAGGGTTCTCATCCTTGAAAACTTTCAATGCTTCGGTTCATGTCAATTCTAGCAGACTTGAACCTTATGGAGCATCAACAAGAGATATCCCAATGGGGATTGAGTTTTGCTGCTGTTGGAGGCGCTTCTGTGATGACTCAGAGGGTTTGTTTGGGGGGTCATGGTTCTTCAGGATGATGTAAAAAGACAATCTTAAAACGTGCTCTGTTGGTGTCTTCTCTGGTTTGTAACGGGGGCATGTTTTCTAGTTTTGCTTTCAGCTCTTGTAGTCTTGCTACAGGTGTTTGTCTTAGAAAGTGCTGTTGATAAAAGAGGCTTGGACTACATGTTTTCTTTATTGTGCAATGGATACAGTGGAGAGCCACGCTATTCTGCTTGCAATTAGATGTATAGTTATCAAGCTAGGCTTAATTTCCTGTCAGGTAGCGTACTATCAAGGCTATCACACCGAAAGTATAGCAGGATGAGTTTTTTCTTGGCTAATGGTTTTGGCTAATGATGTTATAAAAGGCAAAATGACTTTATGTAATATGGGTTTAAATTTTAATTTTAAAGTTGGATTTTTAATTTTAATTTAATAAAACTAAATTTCAGTTTTAAAATGTTTATAAGCGTTTGTACAGCATGCATCCAAACGCTTTAATTTGTATAAGTGCTTTTTAAAATATGCATCTAAACGCAAATAGCTTATTGAATTTAAGCGCTTATGACATAAGCTCTCATGCGATAAATACTTATATGATAAGCGCTTAATTAAGCTATTTATCCAAACGCGACCTACAACAACAATTAAGCCTTTTCCTACTAGGCAAGGTTGGATGAATCAAAAGACGTCATTGTCTTCTTTTATGAAAATTCAATGTCAGATTAAAGAACCTCATAATGTAGATCATGCTTAAAATGAATTGAAAGTGGAGGGATTGAGTACCTCAATTCATTCAGCTAGTGTCATAAATGGAATCAACACCTCTATCCAACATAATTTTAAACTTACAACATTTGGAGTACAAAATGAGACTAAAAGAAAAATACGAAGGTTAGGACTTCGGAGTCAAAGTCAAGTGCTTATAGCAGCATCACTATGGCTGTCTAAACCTTCCACTAACCTCCTCTTGGCAGATTTGGTTCTATAACACCAGACCTCAAAAGCCTCGCTCAAGTCAGGATATCCAACTTCCCGATTTCTGATCCAGTCTGACAGAATGTCTGCTTGATCATTTGAAGGCAATGTCAATACCAATGACACAATTGCTCCCTCAATTGTCTGGCACAAATCTTCATCCATTTTGTATGGAAAACCAGTTTCCTCAATGGCTTTTGAATCCAGCAAGGGCTTCATCTTCCGAACATAAGGAAACCAGGTCTTTAGCAATTGCACCCGACATGGAGCTGGAAGAATCACACTACCATAACCAACTGCTTCCAAAACTTTACATGTTACTTCTATCAGCTTTACTTTCAGGCCCCACATGACATGATCAATCTTCTTGTCTTCAATGATTCCCAAAATTTTACTAGAGATTGCAGCCCAGTTAGAAACAAAATTCTTCATTAAATCCATCTTTGGAAGTACGTTACACATCCATTCAAGATCCGATACCCTCATCACTATCCTTTTATCTGCAGTCTCAAACTCAAGGGTAGGGTCCAACAGCAAGGAAGACAAGTCTATTTCAAATGAATGGATGATATTGTAAACACCCATTCTTACTACTGACTTGACTTCATCATCAGCCATAACCATTGCAGTATCTTCATCTTCTCCTAACATGTAGTCAACTTGCTCTTGAGCAGAAATTCGAAGCTCATCTCCAAATGGGAAACAAGGTCCCTCAATTGACATGGCAAAGCGAATAGCAGAAACAAATATATCTCTTGTAGTGCTTAAATCTACAGGTTTAATGTTATTTATTTTTGACATGGCTATTCAACTCAGCTTCAATACCACGTATAAATATGCAATCCCTGTATGTTCCTCCAGGAATACCTCCAAGTTTATAACCCTTGTGTTCTTTACACAGCCAAGAGCAATTTCTACCTATGAATGCAGACAACAGATTTAATAAAGTCCAGCAACTCCGAAATTATACTCATTGCAATATAATAGCTTCAGTAGCCGAGCTTAAACCAAAACTTTGGAGGAGCTAATATAAAGTATTCAACATATAAATTAAACATGAAATACTGTGAAAGTGAAAGAGAAACCTGTAAAGTGCGGCACAGTGCACGAGACTCCCACCTGGTGGGATCTACGGAGGATAGATATACGCAGTCTTACCCTACAAGCAGAGAGATTGTTTTCAGAATTTGAACTCGTGACCTTCACGTCACACGGCAGCAACCTTACCGGTGCGTCAAAGCTCATCCTTTAGTGAAAGGAGCAACCTTACTCGTGACCTCCACTGTAACAATTTTTTTAAGATTTCGTAGTGTTGGGGAGCCATGCCCTCCCCTTATCATAAAGAAGCTCTGCCACTGAATAGCTTTAAAGAGTGATAACATGACAATATTATTAAAACCAGTGAACAAACACCAACAACACCACAGCCAAACTACCAAAAGCAACATATTCAGACATAAACACATAAAAAGTAAAATAAAACAAAAACCAAAACAACCAAAAATTTAAACAAAAAAAAAAAATCAACTAGCGGCTTGAAAAATCTACCATAATTATATTACCAAAAAAAGATACCGTAATTAAAACAAAACAAAACAAAATCTGATTATTTTTGTGTTAAAAGGGTGTTCAAACTAACTCAGAAAATGGTAAGTTTTGTCCTGAAAATCCTGCTAAAAGAGTCTGAAAGGAGCCCTATTTAATAAACACAGACATGATCGCATGAAGGTATTAGAAGTCAAGACAAGGAATTTACCTTGCAATCCGAGGGACAGAGAAAAGACGGTGCTCAATTTGATTATGTTAGCATCCACTCAACGGACCCAGCTTCAAGTACAGGGAAGAAAAACCCTGGCAATATACTGCGTCGTTTTTGCCCCAAGCTTTATAGAAGTGAAGAATTGAGTTCCACCAAGTGTTGCTTTTAATGGAAGGATTTAATTGATAAATATTATCAGTGTAAATTTTTTTTATATAGATAATCATTCAGAATTTGTCACATAAACTAAAAAAATTGACTCTTATCCTGACTATCTTAAAAGTCACATGCACCATGATTTATGATTAGTTGTCAGTGTAAAATTTTTTTACACCGACAGTGTATAACAATTAGAGTTTAATTGATATGCATTGTCAGTGTAAAATTTTTTACACTGACAACCAATCAGAAATCATGATGTGTGTGACTTTTAAGGTAGTTAGGATAAGAGTCAAACATTTTAGCTTATGTAGCAATTTCTAATTGGTTGTTTGTGTAAAAAAATTTTACACTGACAGTGTATATCAATTAAATCCTAACAATTAAACTCTTAAAGGAAAGAGTAAAAATCGGAAGTGGTGCATAAGGGTAAAGTGATTTTATTTTGTTTTGTCAATGTTTTAAAACCCGGTCAAATCGAAAGACAAATCGAAAGACCATATAGGAGAGCGATTCAAGATTCAATCGATTTAATCGATGGTCAAATCGATATATATATACATACATCTTAATAAAGAGATCAATCAACAAATTAAAGAAAAAATAGTTTTTAAGAAGCATGATAATTCAGAACATTTAAGTTAGGAGTATGTTAATTCTGCTAGCTAAGATAATATGTCCTACTTGACTAAGATAGTTAACCAAATATGCATATTGAGTGGATTCTAGTCACTCAAGTTCGGGAGCCCCTAACAAACCGGACCAAAGTCCAAATGTATGTTCCATTTTTAAAATATAAAAATAAAACAATGAACCGACCGGTCTCTAAAATCGTTTTTATGTTGGTTTAACTGGTTTTAGGCTGGTTGAATCGGGTTTTGATTGACTTTGCATAGTCAAACCGCTTTTCTGATTCTCATATCCGACCAAAATCGGAGAGGGCACTGGTTAATGGTCCAACCGGTCGAACTGGCCGGTTGGACCGGTTTTTAAAACACTATTTGGTAGGCATGTTTGGTTAGTTGGTTTTGATTATAAGTAAACAGCCAATTTGGTCCCTGAAATTGTATGGTTGTGTCAACTTAGTCCCCCACATTATCAATATTCCAAAATGATCCCTGGAATTGCAGAAAGTTAATCAGATTCGTCCTTTCGTTGATATTTGCATGGACTATAATGACATTAAGTTGGTAATGTCAAGGATGTATTTGAAACTAAGTAAATAATGTCAGTGATGCATTTGCTACATTTTGGAATTCTAAGGATCATTTTGAAATATTGATAATGTGGGGGACTAAGTTGATACAACCCTATAATTTCAAGGAGCAAATTGGGTATTTACTCTTTTGATTATTGTTGGACAAAAATCCGTCTTTTTTCAAAACAAAGATGTTTTGAAAATAAAATAAATTAATCCAAACACATATTTATATCTCTCTAAATTGGATTTGATTTTAAAATCACATATAAAATGCATCTCAATTAAAAGCTAATATCAACACATAAATCAAGATACTTAGATTTCAAAAGCTAAGTCCCCCCAAAATCAAAATAAAAATTAAAAAGGCATATTAAAACATTGCAAAAGCATGGTTGGTTAGGTCAATTTTGTCTTCATATGCTTATAGGTATTTGAGCATGAGTGACCCAATGCCTGCCCCTCCCATTTAATAAGCGAGTGAAAAAACTCACCCCAGTCCATGCAAGGAAAAATTGTCCCTTAACTTGGCCAAAAATAGGTTTTACCCGCAAGTACGCACGAGTGCAAATAATTTTGTCATGTCTATTGGCGAGTTATTCTCTTCGTTATGGTGTCCACACACTTTCTCAAAACTCATTCTTTTATTTCTCATATCTTGTTAATTAGTTGATAGTTATGCTAAGTTTTGATCATTTAGTTGTCCTCTAGTGTTTTGTGGAATTTGGCCTCAAAGTTTATCCATTTTTTATTTTTTATTTAATAAGTAAATTCAAAATATATATTATTAAAATCTATCAACTTTATCAAAATAAAGCATGTTTGCTTCCCCTTCTCTTTCCTTTTCCTTGGTACTCCCTCCTTGACCTCCCCATGAAGATTCCTCTGATGAGATAATCTGCAACCAAACTTTCTGTTGGTGAAAGTCTTTGGGGATATGTTGATGGGCAGTAGGGTTGCCCCTCCTTCTGACTCAAAGCATGATTTAATATCAAACCAATTTATTTAATGGAAATCGGTTATTACCAAAATTGCATGTTTCAAGTCAAGTCATTGAGAAACTTAGTATACTTGGTGCAAGGCTCTAATAGATATAGGGTGCGTTTGATTCGCATTAAGGCACGGGACAAGGAACACAGCACATGACAAATGCTTGAGTCACAGCACAACTTTTTATCCAGTATATTGTTTGGTGGACAATGAACAACATCAGTAAAATAATGTAAAATTTACTTAAATACCCTTTATAATATATAACATTATTTAATATTATATTAAATAAGTATTATATATAATATTCTGTAAAAAAGTATTATATATAATATATAATTTTATATTATATAATAATATTAATATAGATATAATTTGTATAGATTACGTTTTATGTTATATAATAATTATAATATATATACATTATGTAAATAAGTTACGGGGAGGGGGGGGATAGTTAATGGGAAAAGGGCATTTTTGTCTTTTTGGTAGTTTGTGTTTAGAACAACTTTTTGTCCCATGGTCTGGTGAGGGACAAAAAAATTGGTTTTTGTGCTGTCCTTTTTTTTTTTTTTGAAAACTAATTCCTTTCGAGGCATAGAGATCATCGAAAATGAGTTTTGTCTCTCCCAACAAAGTTTTTTCATACACACGGAAGGAATCGAATCTCTAACATCATGTTTAAGGAACTCAGCTATCTACTAATCGTACTAATGAGGTCTAAGTTAAAAGGCTGCATGGAAACTTATGGATGACTTTGATATAATACGTGTGGGTCTTGAATTTTACATTATTAAGTTTGAATTGGAGGTGAATAAATATAAAGTGGTTGAAGGATGAACAATAAATGATACTTGACCACTATCTTTCTGTGTGTCCATGGTATCCATAATACTTATTTGGAAGCAACCATTAATAAGATAGTGGTGTGAGTTCGAGCCATGTTTGAATATTTTGTTTTATGATGAGAGCTTCCTCTTAGCTCTTGTGATAACATTGAAACTTGGAAGTCCAATTAAGATATGATTGAGTTTGTGTAGAAATTAATTTGAAGAATCATATGAGTGATAATATTTGTATTAATTGGGGACACTTGATATAACGTAGAATATGAAGGTCTTCGTATTCTTTGTTCTTAATGTTGATATTACTACCATGTGGGTCAAGATTGTGTCTAAAAGGTAGTAGTAACCTTGATGAATGGAGAAGAAGACAACTACCATGATTTGGTGCTTGCTTTTACAAACCACGGGATCATAGAGATGAAGACCAACTTCATAGGAGAAGTAATGTTTGGAAGCTTGAAAGCTTGAAAGAGAGAAAGATTTCTCAAATGGAATCATATTGAAAAAGATAGTGAATTGTACAATAGGTGCTCTTATTTATAGTAAGTGTAGAGCACTAACTAACTAATTAAGTTCAGAAACTAACCTAACAAACTAACTGACTCTAACTTCCTCTTTAATCTATGTTAACCCCCTCAAGTTGATAGGTGGTAGTGCCACAATCATCTTGAGCTACAAGCATCAGAAGAAGAAAACAAAAAGAAACTATTGCAACATGTAAAAAAACTGAAAAACAACTAAAAACACAGCAACGCCCAAAATCCAGTCCTGCTGGGGAGCCCAAAAAAACAACAACAAGGCCCAAGACGGAACCCTAACTTTTGCTTCTGATTCCATACGCCAATTCCACACTCAACCCTAACTTGCTGTTGTGTCCATGGTGGAGAAGGGATATGAAGAAGAGAAATCAACGGTGGGTGAGGGGGCTCCGATGGTGAAGATGAAGTCGAAGATGCCGTCGCCGGAGACAAGGATGAGAAGAGGCGTAAAAGAAACTTGGAGACATGGTGGTGCGCAAGATGCGCTACTGTCAACAGCAAACTCAACGGCGAACGACAGCGATTTTCGCCAGGAAAGAAGAAGGTTGAACGTTGTGGATGGACATCGAAAACACGAGGTTTGCGGTATTCCTCTGACTTCACATGGCGGCGGCGCTGCTGAGAGGGAGACTGCGACGGGTCAGAGGCGGTGCATGATATTGGATCCGTTTCACCAGGATCGAACACAAAATCAGAGTACTGTAGAGGCGGTGCAAAATCTGAGAATAGAACGACGGCAGAGTAGAAATCGACTGGAGCGATCCACAGAAGCCTTTGATCTACGAGGAAAGAACCTTTGGATGAGTGAAAGCGAATCAAATCTTGCGGTAGGATTCTAGAAGCGGAGAACAATGGAGCAATGAAAACATCGCAGCGAAGGAAGACACGAACGGGAAGAGAAGTAACTTCGACACGTTGAATGAGGAATTAACTGATGAGATTATTGTACTTGATCTTGACTCCGACTTTTGTTGAGACCTTCCATAGAGTCACCGCCTACTTCTTTGCCTCTCCTTTCTTCGTCTCTGTTGATGCGGCCATGGGAAGGACCAAATCTTGGACGGAAGCATGAATTGGAAAGGATGCATCGGTGAGGGAGACTTCATTGTTGGTGATGGTGGCGGTTCTGGAACGTGAATTTTCGAAGTCGTTGAAGGCGAGGTCGTAGGTAATTTCCCCAATCTTGATGGTGGAATCTTTGATCTTTGGATTGATTGGATTGATCAGAACAAGATCGGAGAGGAAACTGCCGAACACCATGAATCCAGAATCTAGAGCAGAGGTGGCTTCGTAGGAGAGGCTTAGTTCTTCCTCCTATGAAATTGAAATTTCCTCCTCCGAATCATAGTTACAATCTTCGTCACTCTCATCTGTGGAAGCATGGTATCGCTCTGATACCATGTTACCAACCACAAGATCATAGAGATGAAAACCAACTTCATAGGAGAAATAATGTTTGGAAGCTTGAAAGTTTTAAAGGGAGAAAGATTTCTCAAATGGAATCATATTGAAAAAGATAGTGAATTGTAAAATAGGTGCTCTTATTTATAGTGAGTGTAGAGCACTAACTACCTAATTAAGTTTAGAAACTAATCTAACAAAATAACTGACTCTAACTTCCTTTTTAATCTATGTTACCCCCCTCAAATTGATAGGTGGTAGTGCCACAATCAGCTTGAGCTACAAGCATCAGAAGAAGAAAACAAAAAGACACTACTGCAACATGTAAAAAAACTGGAAAACAACTAAAAAATCACAGCAACGGCCAAAATCTAGTCCAGCTAGGGAGCCCAAAAAAACAACAACAAGGCCAAAGACGGAACCCTAAATTTTGCTTCTGATTCCATACGCCAATACCACACTCAACCCTAACTTGTTGCTGTGTCCGTGGTGGAGAAGGGATATGAAGAAGAGAAATCAACGGTGGGTGAGGGGGCTCCTGCGGTGAAGTTGAGGCCGAAGATGTCATCACCGGCAACAGGGATGAGAAGAGGCGTAAAAGAAACTTGGAGACATGGTGGTGTGCAAGATGCGCTACTGTCAACAACAAACACCACAGCGAACTACGGCGATTTTCATCAGGATCGAAGAAGAAGGTTGAACGTTGTGGATGGACATCGAAAACACGAGGTTTGCGGTATTCCTCTGGCTTCACATGGCGGCGGCGTTGCTGAGAGGGAGACTGCATCAGGTCGGAGGTGGTGCATGATATTGGATCCGTTTCATCGGGATCGAACACAAAATCAGAGTACTGTGGAGGCGGTGCAGATCTGAGAATAGAACGACGACCGAGTAGAAATTGACTGGAACGATCCACAGAAGCCTCTGATCTACGAGTAAAGAACCTTTGGATGAGTGAAAGCCAATCAAATCTTGCGGTAGGATTCTAGAAGTGGAGAACAATGGAGCAATGAAAACATCGCGGCGGAGGAAGACGCGAACGGGAAGAGAAGTAACTTCGACGCGTTGAATGAGGAATTAACTGATGAGATTGTTGTACTTGATCTTGCCTCCGAATTTCGCTGAGACATTCCACAGAGTCACTGCCTGCTTCTCTGCCTCTCCTTTCTTCGTCTCTGTTGATGCGGCCATGGGAAGGACCAAATCTTGGACGGAAGCATGAATCGGGAAGGATGCATCGGTGAGGGAGACTTCGTTGTTAGCGATGGTGGAGGTTCTGGAACGTGAATTTTCGAAGTCGTTGAAGGCGAGGTCGCAGATAATTTCCCCAATCTTGATGGTGGAACCTTTGATCTCTGGCTTGATTCGCTTGATTGGCTTAATCGGAACAAGATCAGAGAGGAACCTGCCGAACTCCATGAATCTAGAATCAAGAGTATAGGTGGCTTCGTCGGAGAGGCTCAGTTCTTCCTCCTCTGAAATTAAAACTTCCTCCTCCGAGTCAGAGTCACAATCTTCATCACTCTCATATGTGGAAGCACGGTATCGCTCTGATACCATGTTAAAAACCACAGGATCATAGAGATGAAGACCAACTTCATAGGAGAAGTAATGTTTGGAAGCTTGAAAGCTTGAAAGAGAGAAAGATTTCTCAAATGGAATCATATTGAAAAAGATAGTGAATTGTACAATACGTGCTTTTATTTATAGTGAGTGTAGAGCACTAACTAACTAATTAAGTTCAGAAACTAACCTAGCAAACTAACTGACTCTAACTTCCTCTTTAATCTATGTTAGCCCCCTCAAGCTAATAGGTATTGGTGCCACAATCAGCTTGAGCTACAAGCATCAGAAGAAGAAAACAAAAAGAAACTACTGCAACATGTAAAAAAACTTAAAAACAACTAAAAAAACATAGCGACACCCAAAATCCAGTCCATTTGGGAGCCCAAAAAAACAATAACAAGGCCCAAGACGGAACCTTAACTTTTGCTTCTGATTCCATACGCAAATTCCACACTCAACTGTAACTTGTTGCTGTGTCCATGGTGGAGAAGGGATATGAAGAAGAGAAATCAACGGTGGGTGAGGGGGCTCCGGCGGTGAAGATGAGGCTGATGATGCCGTCGCCGGCGACAAGGATGAGAAGAGGCGTAAAAGACACTTGGAGACATGGTGGTGTGCAAGATGCACTACTGTCAACAGCAAACTCATCGGCGAACGACGACGATTTTCGCCGGGATCGTAGAAGAAAGTTGAACGTTGTGGATGGACATCGAAAACACGAGGTTTGCGGTGTTCCTCTGGCTTCACATGGCGACGGCACTGCTGAGAGGGAGACTGCGGCGGGTCGGAGGCGACGCATAACAGAATTGGATCCGTTCCACCGGGATCGAACACAAAATTAGAGTACTATGGTGGCGGTGCAGAATCTGAGAATAGAACGACTGTGGAGTCGAAATCGACTAGAACGATCCACAGAAGCCTTTGATCTACGAGGAAAGAACCTTTGGATGAGTGAAAGTCAATCAAATCTTGTGGTAGGATTCTAGGAGCGGAGAACAATGGAGCAATCAAAACATTGCAGCGGAGGAAGATGCGAACGGGAAGAGAAGTAACTTCGACGTGTTGAATGAGAAATTAACTGATGAGATTGTTGTACTTGATCTTGCCTCCGCTATGACCTTCCACAGAGTCACCGCTTGCTTCTTTGCCTCTCCTTTCTTCGTCTCTGTTGATGCAGCCATGGGAAGGACCAAATCTTGGACGGAAGCATGAATCGAGAAGGATGCATCGGTGAGGGAGACTTCGTTGTTGGCGATGGTGGAGGTTCTGGAACGTGAATTTTCGAAGTCATTGAAGGCGAGGTCGCAGGTAATTTCCCCAATCTTGATGGTGGAACTTTTGATCTCTAGCTTGATTGGCTTGATCGGAACAAGATTGGAGAGGAAACTGCCGAACTCCATGAATCCAAAATCAAGAGCAGAGGTGGCTTCGTCGGAGAGGCTCAGTTCTTCCTCCTCTGAAATTGAAACTTCCTCCTCCGAATCAGAGTCACAATCTTCGTCACTCTCATATGTGGAAGCAAGGTATCGCTCTGATACCATGTTACAAAGCACATGATCATAGAGATGAAGACAACCTTCATAGGAGAAGTAATGTTTGGAAGCTTGAAAGCTTGAAAGAGAGAAAGATTTCTCAAATGGAATCATATTGAAAAAGATAGTGAATTGTACAATAAGTCTTCTTATTTATAGTGAGTGTAAGCACTAACTAACTGATTTCAGAAACTAAACTAACAAACTAACTGACTCTAACTTTCTCTTTAATCTCTGTTACTAACCTAAAATTATTTTGGGGGGCAAGATGGATCAGGAAGTTGAAGGTTTGAAACTTGTAGAAACATTCAAGAAGGCACTCAAGATGACGCCAAATATGGAGATGGTAGTTTAACTAACCACAGAGTATGGACCGTAGGACATATGCAAACAGAAACCCCCTGACTTGTATATGGTGAGTGACGTTGAGATGACAAGTAAGCCAGAGAAGATGCCAATAACAAATGTTGAGGGGGACACTAGTGGCTTGATGAGTCAGGCTGTAAGTATAGTCAGTGTTGATAAGGAAAATGGATTTGAGGACCTTTAATAAGTTCCTAGAGTCAAACTTACCACTTTGATCTCTACTACTTGAGAATAAAACATTCACATAAAAAGGATGAAAATAAGAAATATTGAGTTTTCTAACTTTCCACAATTCATAGGGAGTTTTATTTAGTATTGGCCTTATGAATACTCTATTCTGGATGTAACATGCAGTATTGACAGCTTCACCCTAAAAGTACTTTGGCAGGAAAATCTCACACAACAATGTTCTAGCCATCTCTTTTAGTAATCTGTTCTTCCTTACTACAACTCCATTATGTTGAGGAGTCCTTGGAGCTGAGAAGTTGAGTGAAATACCATGCTTGTCACAATACACTTTGAAGTCGTGGTTCTCAAACTCACCACAATGATCACTTCTTATAACTAATATGCAGAAGCCCTTCTCTTTCTGGACCTTCCTCAAACTCAACAACTTTTCTTTTGATTAACTTACCATTTTCATCTTTGAGCTTCTTATTCTTAGCTAATAATGTTTCTTTTTTCCATATTAGTATGATGAAATGCTTGGTTAACTTAAGATATGTTTTCTTTAATAGAGCATGTTAATTTACACTATAGTACATGCGAATCATGCAAGAGTTCATCAAATGCAATTTGGAGGTCAGAAGATTTAGTTATGATCACTTCACCATCTTCTAATTCTGTGTCAACTATCAGACAAAGGCTTGCAACTCCAGCATCTTCCTAATTGATATCTGATGTGCCATCAAGATCCTCCCATGTGGCCATTATCCCCTTAGTGTTTTGAACTTCATTGGGGCTTTCTTCAGCCTAGGGTATTTTGTTATTATATGTCCTCTGTGACACCTACTACCCCACATATGATAAATAATAAATAAATTATACAAGTTAAATAAAAACTTAACATAAAAGATAGCAAATACCACATTATCCAAACAGTAATCCATAAATACCAGAGTTAATTAAAATCTTTAAAACAAAAGAATACAATTGCGGAAAAAAAAATAAACCTGAAACCCGATGTCACATATTAGAGCTGGTATACATGAATACCAATAACACATCAGATACAACTGAAATATAAACTAGGCAAAACTAGTGCTTTGGTCCCTTAAGTTAATTTAATTTTTCAAAGTGGTCCCTTAAGTTTTTTTTGTGACAAACATGTCCCTTAAGTTGTCATGACAGTGTATGGTCTTGCTATTAAATCGGTGAATTATGATGTTACAAAAAAACTTAAGGGACCTGTTTGTCATAAAAAAAACTTAAGGGATCAATTTGAAAAATTAAATTAACTTAAGGGACCAAAACACTAGTTTTGCCTATAAAATAAAAATTCTAACTACGAGTAAGCGATCTCCTCGGGATCACTCCTCAACAACTGGCTCACCCTCCTCTGCATAAACAAAGTACATGCATAGCAACAACAAAGGCAGGGGGTAAGAAATCATATATATGAATATGAAATAGTAACAGAATAGTTTATAAGATGAGCTTACAACATACATTCATACAAACATATTATATCATGTTAAAGAATGTATGCAATGCGATGCAACTTCACTATTCCATGCATATGTGGATCCATCAACTCTAACTCAGGAGAGACGATTAGGAGTACATATCCGTTCAACCAACATGGACGAATCACCATACCAGATGATCTCCACAGATACTCTCACTAATCCTGATAACATATTGTAGCTAGTCAGGGTACTCAGGCTAGGTTGAATGGTTATTCCGGCCATAGGTAGTTAACCTATGCCATAATGGAACTTCCATAATCGACTCTACCCTCAAGGCCGAGATAACACCCATCGTCGCCTCCACCGCCGCGATTCACTGTCGTGCACGGTCTGAGCACGGGCTTGCACGTTTTGAGCACGGTCGTACTCGTTCACAGAAACATGAGAACGGACATGCTTGCTTTGAGCACGGGCGTGCCCGTTCACCGTTTTATGAGCACAGTCGTGCTCAACGCCATAACAATGTTCTCAATTCTTGATCTTTGGGCCCAAGCCGTTCTCGAACTTCACACACTTGGAGCGATCATCCATTGCATGCTGGTACAGTGGATAGTAACGTGAAAGCTCCTCAAACTTTGCAACGTACTCTTGAACAAACATGTTCCCCTGATTCAAAGCCAGAAACTTCATCTTCTTCTTGTCATGAATGTCAGCTGGGAAATATTTCCCCAAAAACCTCTCCTTGAAGACATTGCAAGTAACAGCTGTGCCTTCAGCTTTCAAGCATTGGCGGCAATTTTCCCACCAATGCTCTGCTTCCTCCACTAGCATGAAGGTAGCAAAGGTAACCTTCTGCACATCAATGCATGCCATGGCCCGAAAGATCATCTCGAGCTCGCGGATCCAGGACTGAGCACCTTGAGGGTCGTAAGCTCATTTGAAGGAAGGCAGATTGTTCCCGTGGAACTTATCCAAACCCTGAAACTCAGCAGCTCCACCATGGTTGTTCTGATTCAGATTCAGATTCTGCCCTATGACATTAGCCAACAACGTCAGGGCATCAACAATCGCATGATCATTTCTACCTGTCATATCTTCCTACATTATTCAAGCAAACCGCATAATACAGAAAGTCAAGCGAGAATAGAAACTAAGTTCTTATAGCCCTATATCACCAGCTATACTAAGCATAGATAATCATATAAGAATACAAATAAGAGAACACAATAGACACATACACCGGCCTGTAGGACAGACCGACTTTGATACCACTAAATGTGACACCCACTACCCTGCATATGATAAATAATAAATAAAACATACAAGTTAAATAAAAACTTAACATAAAAGATAGCAAGTACCACATTGTCCAAACAGTAATCCATAAATACTAGAGTTAATTATGATCTTTAAATCAAAAGAATACAACTGCGGAAAGAAAACTAAACCTGAAACTCAATGTCACATGTCAGAGCTGGTATACATGAATATCGATAACACATCGGATACAACTAAAACATAAACTAAAAATCCTAACTACGAGTAAACAATCTCCTCAAGATCATTCCTCAATAGCTGGCTCACCCTCCTCTGCATAAACAAAGTACATGCATAGCAACAACAAAGGCAGGGGGTAAGAAATCGTATATATGAATATGAAACGGTAACAAAATAGTTTATAAGATAAGCATACAACACTTATTCATACAAACATATTATATCATGTTAATGAATGTGTGCAATGCGATGCAACTTCACTACTCCATGCATATGTGGATCCATCAACTCTAACTCGGGAGAGACGACTAGGAGTACATATTCGTTCAACCAACATGGGCGAATCATCATACCAGATGATCTCCACGGATACTCTCACTAATCATGATAACGTACTATGGCTAGTCGGGGTACTCAGGCTTGGTTGAATGGTCATTCCGGCCATAGGTATCTAACCTATACCATAATGGATTTTCACATCCGACTCTACCCTCAAGGTCGGGATAACATCCATCGTGGCCTCCACCGTCGCGATTCATCGTTTGCTTTCCGCCCATTCTATCATCTTCTATGCAATAATGCGTGCAAAGTTCATCATAATCATTTACAATGATTATTAATCTTGACCATCCACTATGTGTTTACACTTGCAGGAGGAGCGGTAAGCTGATTATCTAAATTACAGAACGTTGTAGCTTTGTCTACTACAGAAGCTGAGTACATGGCAGCTACCCAAGCTTGCAAAGAAGCTATTTGGATACAAAGGTTAATGGAGGAACTCGGGCACAATCAGCAGAAAATTACTGTGTAATGTGATAGTCAGAGTGCCTTGCACATTGCAAGGAATCCAACCTTTCATTCCATGACATAACATATAGGTATCTAGTATCACTTCGTTCGTGAAGTAGTAGAGCAAGGAAGTGTGGATATGCAAAAGATTCACACCAAAGATAATTTGGCAGATGTCACATCGAAATCAATAAATGCTGACAAGTTTATATGGTGTAGATCCTCTTACGACCTATCAGAAACATAGGCAATAAGAAATCGGCATGTTAGAAAGTTCACAAAAGTGACTTTAAGTGGGAGATTGTGAGAAACGTAAAGCCACTTTTGTGGTTTGAAAAGGTCAACACCTCAAAGTTATTACTAAATAAAAGTTGATGAGGTAGTTACCGTAGAAACTCTAAGGATTAGAGTAACTTTCTCCTAAACCAATAAATAGAATACCAATAAGCCTATATAAATAGAGATTGTTTCTATGAGTTTAGAATCCCAATTTTCCGAAGAGAAAAATTAAGAGAGAAAATATTGTTTCTCCTGTGAGGTTCTCTTAGTTTGTGTATTCTCCTATTTTTCAAGAAAGAGTGTTATTGTTCTCTTCTTGTATTTAGAGATAAGTTGTAATATTCTTCCATTTAGTGAAAGTTTCTCAACTCTATTTTAGTTGCAGAATATTATTTAATAACTCCGGTACCTAACAACTATTAGTCTATAACTAATGCTTTCTGAAATGGTTCTGCATCAATGTCACAACTGTAGTATTGTCTTATAGGTGTTATAACTCGTGGATTAATTATTTGTGGATTAAATTTGCGGAATGTAATTGGAACCTGACAGTATACATCAATCTGTATTTTTCATATATTTTTTATTTTTGTTTTTATTTTATTTTGAATTTTTATTTTTTTGAAATTTTTAAGTCAACCAACTCGTTTAACTCACCAACTCGGGTGGTTGAGCCAAGATGGCTATTTCTTGACTCACCAAAAAGTGAGGTGGGTTGGATTGGCTCACATTTTTGTCAACCTATGGTGAGCCAACTCGAGTGAAAGCCATGTTGACTCACTTTGATAACTCTAGATAATCTTCACCATTAAAGAGACAAGGTCTTATGATTGAGAATCATTCAGCACCATAGGTTCCACTTTGATCTTCCATTCTCTAAGGATCTTTCCTCTTCAGTTGTTAGAGTACTTAACCTAGAGGTTTAACTATGACACCAACTGAAAGGAGAAAAAACAATACGAGAAAGAGGTTGAATTGTGCTTTTGAAAAACTTTTTCTTTTATAAGTGGAAACCACAATTTTAACAGATTTGAGATGATCAAAAGTTTCAAAATACTTATGCAAGTATTTTTAGAGTTTGTCCATCGGGACTAAAAATATATTTTAGTTGATTGTTTTACAAAAAAAACTTTAGCTAATAAAACCAAAGTACTCAATCTAGTTAGCTTAAACAAAATATAAGAAGATAGTCTAAATATCAACAGAAATCAAAGGAGCAGGGAGGAGAAAGATAACACAAGATATTTATATCTTGGTTCAACCCAAATCTTGGCATACGTCCGGTCTCCGATCAAACTAGACTTTTCACTATTAAGTATTAATTGAACACACAACCTCCTCTGGCTAAAGTAAAACACAATATTCTTTAACATGCAGCCTATTCAGGCTATCAGAAATATTCTTTGAAACTTGATATTTTCAGGCTATTACAACAGATTTAATAAGACTAATCTCTCTTAAACACTTTCAGAATGAAATGAAAATGAAGTTTAGATAGAAGAAGTATTCTCAGAAAAACAAAATGCTCAGCGAACAAAAGATTGAAACAGAGAATATAAAGAGAATTATAAGCAGTATAGACTTTGAGAAATAAATTGATCTTAACAATTGAAGTCTCTTCAGTAAGTGTTGTGTTTAATGCTTCATTCTCTTCTATTTATAGACTTCAATCTTTAGAGAGGAGACTTCATTTCTTCATAAGCTTTGAACTTGCAATAATGACATCTCCTACGTTGGATTTGTTGCCTATAGTGCTAGAGTTTTCGGAAATTTTCCTTGATGACGTTCCGGGTTTACCACTGGAGAGTGAAGTAGAATTCGCTATAGATCTCGTAACGGGAACTGGACCGATTTCGATAGCACCTTATCGAATGGCTCTAGCGGAGTTAGCAGAGCTGAAAAAGCAGTTGGACAACATGTTGGATAAGGAGTTTATAAGACTGAGTGTTTCACTTTGGGGAGCGCCAGTGCTGTTCGTTAAGAAGAAGGACGGAAGTTCAAGGCTGTGCGTGGATTATCGACAGCTGAACTAGGCGACAATTAAGAATAAATATCCGTTGCCGAGGATTGGCGATTTGATGGACCAGTTGAAAGGAGCTGTAGTATTTTCAAAGATTGACTTAAGATCTGGTTATCACCAGATTCGAGTCAAGAGGGAGAATATACCGAAGACGGCGTTTAGGAGCCGGTATGGACACTACGAGTATCTGGTTATACCTTTTGGTGTAACTAATGCTCCAGCAGTGTTCATGGATTACATGAACCGGATTTTTCGACCATTCTTAGATAAGTTTGTTGTTGTGTTTATCGACAATATTCTTATTTAATCCCTTAATCAGGAAGAACATCAGGAACATCTTAGGATCGTACTTCAAGTGTTAAAGGACCGACAACTTTATGCAAAGTTGTCCAAGTGTGAATTCTGGTTAGAAGAAGTACAATTCTTAGGCCATGTGATTAATCGTGATGGGATAGCAGTAGATCCAGCAAAGGTTGAAGCTGTAGTACAATGGGAAAGCCCTAAGTCGGTGAGTGAAATACAGAGTTTTCTGGGCTTAGCTGGTTATTATCGAAGGTTCATCGAAGGATTTTCGAAGATCGAGTTGCCAATGACGCAACTAACTAGGAAGGGAATATCCTTTGAATGGACGGATAAGTGTGAGAAGAGTTTTCAGAAGCTGAAAAGGAGGTTGACTACGTCACCAATATTGACGTTACCAGATTCTTCAGGACAGTTTGACGTATACTGCGATGCGTCATACCAAGGATTGGGCTATGTTCTAATGCAGGAAAGGAGAGTCGTAGCGTATGCTTCACGGCAGTTAAGAGTTCATTAGAGGAATTATCCAACTCATGATTTGGAGCTAGCAGCTATAGTGTTTGCTTTAAAGATTTGGCGACACTATTTATATGGAGCTAAGTTCATAGTGTACAGTGACCATAAGAGTTTGAGGTACCTATTTGATCAGAAGGAGTTGAATATGAGGCAAAGGAGGTGGATGGAATTCATCAAAGATTATGAATTTGATCTACAATACCATCCAGGAAAGGTGAACGTAGTAGCGGATGCGTTAAGTAGGAAATCCTTACACGTATCTGCTATGATGGTGAAAGAGCTAGAACTGGTTGAACAGTTTAGAGATTTGAATCTAGGTATGGAATTATCTAAGGATAAGATACACCTAGGAATGGTCATAGTAACGAGCGACTTTTTGAAGACGATCAAGGAAAAGAAGGAGGTTGATTAACATCTTCAGAAAGTAAAGGAACAAGTAACATGAGGTAGAACTTCTGAGTTTAGGATGAATCAAGATGGAGTCTTGAGGTACGGAGATAGAATTTGTGTGCCGATGGATATAGAGCTAAGAAGAATGATCTTAGAGGAAGCGCACAAGAGTAGGTTGAGTTTTCATCCAGGAGCTACCAAGATGTACCAGGACTTAAAGAAAATGTTTTGGTGGCCCAGAATGAAGAAAGAAGTAGCGGAGTATGTATTGGCTGGCTTGGTGTGTCAGAAGGCAAAGATAGAACACCAAAAGCCAGAGGGACTGCCACAATCTTTAGATATCCCAGAATGGAAATGGGATGGAATATCTATGGATTTTGTGGTTGGTCTGCCAAGAACTAGCAAGAGGCATGATGCAAATTGGGTAATCGTTGATAGGCTGAAGTGTGCTCACTTCCTACCTATTGATGAAAACTATACATTGGAGAAGTTGACCCAAATCTACATCAAGGAAGTAATAAGGTTGCACGGAGTGCCTTCTAGTATTGTTTCCGACAGAGATCCTAGATTTACATCTAGATTCTGGAAGCAGTTACATGAGGCTTTGGGAACTAAGTTAAGGTTGAGTTCTGCCTATCATCCTCAAACGGATGGTCAGTCTGAACGAACGATTCAGTCATTGGAAGACCTCTTAAGAGCTTGTGTTTTGGAACACACATGAAGTTGGGAGGAGTTCTTGCCATTGATTGAGTTCACCTATAACAATAGTTTTCATTCAAGTATAGGTATGGCACCTTACGAAGCGTTGTACGACAGAAAGTGTAGAACACCATTGTGTTGGTATGAGATGGGAGAAAGTCAAGTGTTAGGACCGGAGGTAGTACAGCAGATGACGAAACAGATCAAGAGGATACGGAAAAAGATGAAAATCGCACAGGATAGACAGAAGAGTTACAGCGATAAGAGAAGGAGACCTTTAGAATTCCAGGAAGGAGACCATGTTTTTCTGATAGTGACTCCGAGAACTGGAATCGGCAGAGCAATAAAATCTAGAAAGCTTACCCCTAGATTCCTTGGACCATTTCAAATTCTTCGTCGAATTGGTCTTGTAGCCTATCACATCGCTTTACCCCCCAACCTATCCAATCTCCATGATGTCTTTCATGTTTCTCAATTGAGAAAGTACTATCCTGATCCATCACACATCTTAGAACCAGAGTCAATACAATTGAGAGATAACCTTGAGTATGAAGCTCTACCTGTAAGGATCGCGGATAGAAGGATAACGGAACTCCGAGGTAAAAACATTTTGTTGGTCAAGATCATATGGGATGAAGTTACCGGAGATGCTACCTGGGAACGCGAAGACGACATGCAACAGCAATATTCGAGCCTATTTTAAAAAGGCACGTCGAATTTCAGGACAAAATTCTTTTTTAGGGGTAGTAATGTAACATCCCGATTTTCTTATTCTTTCTAATTAATTAGTATTTATGTAATTGTATTTTATTAGAGGGTCTAGAAAATGAAATAAATTAATCCGAGACCATAGTCACGCTCTACGCTATCGTAGGAAGCTATGGTTAAATTTTGGTCGAACACTCAGACGGAGCCCAATCTGCGTTTTACACTGAATGTATGATTTTACTGCTCAGACGACCTAATTTTGACTCGTGAACGAAACAATTAGGTTTTAAATAAAATTGCGAACAATATCGGCGATTTTGAAAATTTTCAAAATATATAAGTTCTCACGACTTTCTTGGGCGAAATATTAAATCGCATAAATAACGGAGCTAAAAACGGATGAACATGAAGTCACATCGCCTAGGAAGGCATGCCTGTGACTCACTACTGTCATCATTGCTTTTCCCGAAAATATCTAGATATTTAGGACGTTAGAAAAATCTGAACGCGAAAAGACCAAAATGCCCTTGACCTTTTTCCTAAAGGACAATTTTGTCCCTAAAATATTTAAAAGTGACCTCACCCCCACTCACTCTCTCTCCTTATCCTCGGCTCTCTCACTCTCTCTCTCTCTCTTCCCGCTCCATCTTCCTCTACTTCTTCCTTTCTTTCTTTCCTTTCTCCATTTTTCCTTCAAGCTTCACCTCCATTTTTACTCAACTTCCACAAGGTTTTTCAAGAAGATTTGTGAAGCAAAGTTGATCCTCTCATCCTCCTCTATCACCTAAGAGGTATAGATTTCACTCTTGAGCTCTCAATCTTCATTTTCTTCATTAAAATTTATGAGTTCAAGTTTTAAGATCCAAACTTCAAAAATCTCTAGAAAATTGTAGAAAAATCCTTTTAATGCCAAACCAATTTCTATGATCTAGTTTCATCCTCCTCTATCACTTTCCAAGAGCATGAAATCAAATAAGCTTTCTAGCGTATTTAACAAAAAGGGGCCGAACCATGGGTATTTGGGGGAAATGGGTTTTGCTTCAATTTTTGTGAAATGATTCTTGATTTCACCTATTTCACTCCTTAATCATGTAATCCAAGTGATTAGGAAGCCAAATCAAACTCTCACAAATTTTTAGAGGTGATGTCCGAAACCCTATTTTGTTGGTTTAAGGGATTTTGGTTCAAATCTTTGATTTTTGATCATGGATTATGTCTTAGGTATGCTTAAGGATCATTGATCCAAGAGTTGGTACAATTTCAACATCCCTAGCCTATTTAATTAAATAGGGGCAGTAGCTAATCCTAAGGATTAGGGGGTTTGTGATTTAACTGTTTTAATTTCTGGTTGTGTTTTGTTGTATAGAATCGGACAGGACTCGAACGTTCGACCGCGCACCCAACTGATTGTTGCGGAGCCGCATCCGGAGACACACGGGAACATCACTAAGGTGGGGGAAAGAACCACAATATCGTCGGGGAGGCAAGCTTTAAATAATATATATTGATATGCGTAGGGCGACTCGAACCCTACTAGAGGTCGTTTGACCGTTAGGTTGATTTTACTGTATATTGAGAATGTATGCTCTGTGATTGGATGTTTAATATAGTATATGTGACATGTGTATGTGCCTATTATATGTTTATGATTGATTAAATATTGTTTATCTGTAAGTTGATTTTACTGCTGAATCTGTTGCTGGTTGTTGTTTATGCGCTGTTGTGACTGCTGATGTCTGAGTAGAGCTAGGCAGTGATTTCTGATGAGTTGGGAGATGAATGTGTGGTAAGAAAGTCTAGGATATATATATATATATATATATATATATATATATATATATATATATATATATATATATGTCGTAGTGCTCAACCTAGAGATACGGTTGATTTGTTGATGTTGCGATATAAAGTTGATACCCGGTTAAGCCGGATGAAAGTTGGTCGTGGTTGTTCATAAGTCGTGGTTGAGACACTGAGTGTTGATTCTGAGATGATTCGGTGAGATTCATGTTGCATAGTTGTTGTTCATCACTGTGTTGGCATAGGGGCGATTCCGATCTTGCCTGCGGAGAGATGATCGTACCCATTAGTTGATTTGTAGGCAGACGGGTGAATGTTTCGACCTAGCCTGCGGGCGGGGAAACATGTCGTTACCCTAAGTTACGTTGTTGACGGGCGAATATTTTGACCTGGCCTGCGGGCGGAGGAATATGTCGTACCCATGAGACGAGTTGAGCCTGCTGGCTTTTGACCGATCCCTGCCTTATGGGGGTGGCATAGTGATGAGTGAGACTCCTTGATCTGTTAGGGATGTCGCGTCGTGATCGCGTCCATATAGTCGTTAGTTGCATGAGTGTGAGAGACAGTAGTTAAGAGGAAATTATCCGGGAGTTGTTTGGTTGTCACTGTTGTGACTCTGAGTGTTAGCAATCTATATAAATTATTTTATATAGTTGTTTTCCCATTTATGACATATTACTGTTTCTTATCCCTTATATCTTCTGTGTTGTATTTTCTTTATTCTCGACTGTACGAGAAGATCCTGTTGAGGATTTGCCAGAGGAGATTGACGGTATACCCGTAGAACCAGTTGCTGGCGAGAGAGCCCTGGATCCCTGTGCTGGAGGACTTTCGACATTGGGGGTTAGTAGTTGTAGTTGTTATGGCCAGTATATGGGTTGAGTGACATGTATTTTTGGGGTCAGGAGAGGAAGTCATATGTATTTTCATTTCCTCTTCTGTGGTGCTTTTATTTCATTTATCAGTTACGTACTCTGAGACTTTGTTTACCTCAGTTGTTGTAGGCTCTACTGATGGAGCCAATACTTTTATGTTTGTATATATTATTATGGTATCATTATATTTAATGTTTTAATATTTCCGTAATTTTGTACTATCACGCTACGTTGTAACGCTAATAATACGAGTTAGGGTTACTAATGGGACCTCCGAGGAAGGGGTTGTCTCAATCCACGATGTGTTTACACTTGCAGGAGGGGGGTAAGCTGGTTATCTAAATTACAGATTGTTGTAGCCTTGTATACTACAGAAGTCGAGTACATGGCAGCTACCCAAACACAAAGGTTAATGGAGGAACTCGGGCACAATCAGCAGAAAATTACTGTGTACTATGATAGTCAGAGTGCCTTGCACATTGCAAGGAATCCAACTTTTCATTCCAGGGCAAAGCATATAGGTATCCAGTATCACTTCGTTCGTGAAGTAGTAGAGCAAGGAGTGTGGATATGCAAAAGATTCACACCAAATATAATCTGGCAGATGTCATGACAAAACCAATAAATGCTGACAAGTTTATATGGTGTAGATCCTCTTATGGCCTATCAGAAACATAAGCAACAAGAAACCGACATGTTAGAAAGTTCACAAAAGTGACTTTAAGTGGGAGATTGTGAGAAACATAAAACCACTTTTGTGGTTTGAAAAGGTCAACACCTCAAAGTTATTACTAAATAAAAGTTGATGAGGTAGTTACCGTAGAAACTCTAAGGATTAGAGTAACTTTCTCCTAAACCAATAAATAGAATACTAATAAGCCTATATAAATAGAGATCGTTTCTGAGTTTATAATCCCAATTTTCAGAGAGAAAAATTTAGAGAGAAAATATTGTTTCTTCTGTGAGGTTCTCTTAGTTTGTATATTCTCCTATTTTTCAAGAAAGAATGTTATTGTTCTCTTCTTGTATTTTAGAGAGAAGTTGTAATATTCTTCCATTTAGTGAAAGTTTCTCAACTCTATTTTAGTTGCAGAATATTATTTAATAACTCTGGTACTTAACAACTATTAGCCTATAACTAATGCTTTCTGAAATGGTTCCACATCAATGTCACACTGTAGTATTGTCTTATAGGTGTTACAAGTCGTGGATTAATTATTTGTGGACTAAATTTGCGGAATGGAATTGGAACCTGACGAGTAAAGATTATCTCCATTGCTCAAAAGAAATGGAGGGCTCCATTACAATAGTTTTGGGTGTATAAAGCACATAAAAGCCTGATAAATGTCATCTATTTTAGAAATAAATGTCTTTATACACTCTAAACTATAGTAATGGAGCCCTCCATTTCTTTTGAGAAATGGAGAGGATTTTTACTTGTACCTGACAGTATACATCAAACTGTATTTCTTCATATATTTTTTATTTTTATTTTCTTTTGAATTTTTATTTTTTTAAAATTTTAAGTCAACCAACTTGTTTAACTCAGCAACTCGGGTGGTTGAGCCAAGTTGGCTATTTCTTGGCTCACCAAAAAGTGAGACGGGTTAGATTGGCTCACATTTTTGTCAACCTATGGTGGGCCAATCCGAATGAAAGCCATGTTAACTCACTTTGACAACTCTAGATAATCTTTACCATTAAAGAGACAAGGTCTTACCATTGAGAATCATTTAGCACCATAGGTTCCACTTTGATCTTCCATTCTCTAAGGATCTTTCCACTTCACTTGTTAGAGTACTTAACCTAGAGGTTGAACTATGACTCCAACTGAAAGGAGAAAAAACAATATGGAGGTTGAATTGTGCTTTTGAAAAACTTTTGCTTTTATAAGTGGAAACCACAATTTTAACAGATTTGAGATGATCAAAAGTTTCAAAATACTTATGCAAGTATTTTGAGAGTTTGTCCATCGGGACTAAAGTTATATTTTAGTTGACTGTTTTACAAAAAAAACTTTAGCTAATAAAACCAAAGTACTCAATCTAGTTAGCTTAAACAAAATATAAGACGATAGTCTAAATATCAACAGAAATCAAAGGAGTAGGGATGAGAAAGATAACACAAGCTACTTATATCTTGGTTCAACCCAAATGTTGGCATACGTCCGGTCTCCGATCAAACTAGAATTTTCACTATTAAGTATTAATTGAACACATAACCTCCTCTGGCTAAAGTAAAACACTATTCTTTAACATGCAGCCTCTTCAGGCTATCAACAATATTCTTCGAAACTTGGCATTTTCTGGCTATTACAACAGATTTAATAAGACTAATCTCTCTTAAACACTTTCAGAGTGAAATGAAAACGAAGTTCAGAGAGAAGAAGTATGCTCAGCGAACAAAAGATTGAAACAGAGAATACAAAGAGAATTATAAGCAGTATAGACTTTGAGAAATAAATTGATCTTAACAATTGCAGTCTCTTCAGTAAGAGTTGCGTTTAATGCTTCATTCTCTTCTATTTATAGACTTCAATCTTTAGAGAGGAGACTTCATTTCTTCATAAGGTTTGAGCTTGCAATAATGACGTTGGAGAGCATTGAATTAAATGTTTTATAGTCGTTTGTCCTTTGTCTTCATGCTTTGGGTCTTCTTTTGCTTTGGCTGCGGATACTTGTGGTATTGTTTTTTTGTGTATGGTGCAATCTTTGTAGCTGAAAAAGCACTTTTGATTTACACATAAAAGGTTGATTTTCTCTTTCCTCAATATTCTTTAAGTCATCTTCGTTCTAGATACAGCCAAGGTAGGGATGTTTGTGAAACACTTTTGTTGAGCTTAGAATGTTTGAACGTTAGAAATGTCAGACTAAGATATATAGTCTGAGTTGATCAAGTACTTGTATTGCTTCTGGGTTGGATTGTCTGAGTTGTTTTAGAAACATTCAGAGTTCATGAAATTTAGTCCAATCTTTGATCCTTTTTATCAAGTCCTTCAGAATTTCAAGCATATTCTGTGCACTTAAACAAACAACCAAAACAGCTCATACAAACTTTTTTTTTAGAGGTGTGCATTAAGCCTTTTAGACGTTCGTTATCATCACAACATCCTCTGATGACTTAAAGGGTTTGCTTGGTCATTTTGACCTTACCAGCCCATCTTCCAACAGTCCTGAAAATGCTGAACAAAAGAACCTCATTGCACTAAAACATTATGCAAACCAACAAAACCATGACCCAGCCTCACCGACGGCCACTATTCACTGATGACTCGCCGTGAATGTCAAACGACAACCTATTCCTGGCTGCATATTGCGAACAAGAGCCTGTGCCTAGGTCATGTTGTGTTTCTGAGTTTTCTATCTTCTTTATTTTTTAGAAGGTAAAAAAAGGGAAAATGAACTAAAAGATGTAAAGAGATTTGAGAAAACTGTATCCAATGTGGGTGCAGGTCTACATTTATATTAAGAGGAATAGACTAGTAGTACAAAGAACATGCACAGTCTCTGCACATTAATACGTGCATAGTGCACAGTTTGCAACATGCACATTAATCACATTCATAGTACACAATTCTCAACAGATTGCAGATAACTCCTGTCTACATCTCAAGATGTATGCCTATGTCAGTCAAAGGATCTCCCTTCAAAATCAAGTTCTAATTGTTGAATGTTGTCCGCTGGCAACCTGATCAAGACGGCAAGACCTGGTGGAGCAATTCAATATAGAATCAGAAAAGGCAGATGCAAACATTTATCCTGGTTTTTTGATAAACATATCTTGAAGTAAGGATAGTTAATAGAGAAAGCAGAAGGCATATTAGTTGCAGAAACTTTATTCTTATAATATGAATTCATGCATTGTCTTGTTATGATGCATAGACTGCCAAACCAACAAATTGTTGGGCCATCATGGGGAGTCAAATAGACAATATGACAATATGAGCAAAGAGACACAAGAAATTAGGGTGGTTCTTCAAGTCACATTCCTACATACACTCCAGAGAATAAAACACCTTCACTATGAGAGAAAAACCAGCACAAGAATAATCATGGAGTTGAAAACCTACACATACCCAGCTCATAGCCCCTTGTACTTCCTCTCTTATAACCCGAAGAACCCCTCTACCACTTTTTCTCTTTCTATCTCACAACACACCTAGGCCATTGGTTCTATTTATAACAAAACCTCTTTGGTCTCCAAGCAAACCTCCATGGTCTCCAAGACTTCTTTCTTTCCATGTTTCCCAAATCCAAACAAATTTCCCATATCCTAAATTTATATTTCCTATGGATATACTTGCTAAGGATACAAAAAAAAAAACCAGTCCTATCCTTATCAAGATACCTGAGCCAATTTCCCAACACAAACACTGTTGCATGTGTGTGAAACTGAAAATATATAATCTAATTAAGTTACATAGCATAAGTGATTGATCCCAATTCCCAACTCAGAAATTCCATGTATTAAAAAGGAAACATGAGACTTGCCAAGAAAAATCACAGATCATGTTTCCATGTGAGCCCATCAGGATGGACTTTTTTAATTAAATAATATCATTAGTATGCTTACCTTCTACAACTTTATAGAGAGTAAACCACCATCTATCTGTAGGAACGTGGTATCTAGTCAGTGTCTCTTCTATGACTTCATCATGCTTACCCTCTAGAACTTCCTGAAGTGTTGTCACTGCATCCTTTGTTATATCTAGGATATCTTTATTGTCTTTCGTACTTGGTCCTTGAAGGTGATGGTGTAACGAAGAAAGGGAAGCTGCTATGGCAAACTGGGCAGCAGCAGTCCACTGAGTAGAAGCTAACTGTCTCATATGGCTTTCCAGCCCCTTATTATCTTCATTAGAGTTGTTCACTATCCTTCCAAATACTAGGCCACATAAATACTTGGCATTTGCAGGTCCAGTACTTTGAACCATCTTGTAGAATGCACTTCCTTCATTTAGTAAGAGTTCCTCTGGTGAACTGTATTCAAGAACCTGGAAGCATAGAGGAAGAAGAAGAATCTTAATATTGAATCATCAAAGTTGACCTGAGATCACTAGTAGATTGAAAATAACAAAAATTTCCCCTCAACTTAGAATGCTTAAACTCATTTCCACACTCTCCTTCAAATTCTAATAGAAAATGATAATTGCTGCAGGTAGGAATTAGATATTTGTAATTCATGCTACTTGGTTATACCCGGCCAGCATCAAGCAACAGAATCCGATTGCAGTCAATAATTGTATTTAGTCTGTGTGCAATGATGAGCATTGTGCAGGACTGAAATTCTTCTCTGATTGTTTTCTGTATAAGAGCATCGGTTCTAACATCAACAGCAGCAGTAGCTTCATCCAGGACAAGAACCTTTGATCTTCTTAGCAATGCTCTAGCTAGACTTAACAGTTGCCTTTGTCCAACACTGAAATTGTCTCCTCCCTCTGAAACCTTTATGCAGTACAAAAGATTACCTTGTCATATTTCTTCTCATTAGAAAATTCAACAACACTCAAAGAAAAACTAATTCTGTAATCTCAGTAACCCTAATAACCATCACAAACTAAACTGTAGTATGTTTCCAACTTTTGCTCAA
This sequence comes from Ammopiptanthus mongolicus, assembly GCA_039655645.1. NCBI lineage: Eukaryota > Viridiplantae > Streptophyta > Magnoliopsida > Fabales > Fabaceae > Ammopiptanthus > Ammopiptanthus mongolicus. The sequence continues at coordinate 14,552,986 of CM077344.1, read as the reverse complement.
TTGAACTAAGACTGAATAAAATTTACTTCACAAAGTTTTGGTGACTGTTATTATATCTACAAAAACATGTTCCAATATATGTTTCATTTCTACATACAAGATTAATAAAGTTGAAATAAAAATATTTTCTGATTATATATTATGAAAACAGAAAGTTACCATTCAAAAACTAAATGAATCCTTTTCAATGATATTAGCTTGTGATTATTTTTTGTAGTGACTGTGTTGGTGGTCTCAACTAGCCTGATTAACACAAATATGGATAAATATACTAAGAGTCCCAAACATCATATACTTTTAATTGGTCCATCAAATTCAGAAAAGCAAAAGCCGTTGTACATTGTTCATATGTTATTAACAATAAACATTTGCAACATTGTACTCTTGGCTCTAAAACATGTTTTCAATTTCAAGCATGATTTAAAAAAAAAAAACTTTTTGGACACTTCCAATTCCAAAGGCAAAATAGAATTAATTACTAGCATTAATGATTATGGATTTACTCTATAGATATATCTGATTGAAAACTTGAAAAAGAAAGATTACATCATTGATAGTGTCAATTTGATATTCCAATTAATATGAGCAACCTCAAAGACTAAAGCTATACCATAATCTATGTACCTGAGCATCTAGACCAAATGGATTTCTTCTTATTACATCTTTCAAATACGCCCTTTCCAAAGCTTCCCACAGGTCAGCATCGTTGTGTTCATTAAATGGATCAAGATTGAATCGAACAGTTCCTAAAAGAAAGAATGATTTTTAAAATAGTAGAGAATGTTCATTCACAACTAAACGAAAACTTCAAATACTACAATAATAACAAATAATAATAATGTCAAAATCCCTGTATTCTTGTGTGGCTAAGAAAGAGAGCACTGTATTCATGACGATGGAACTCCCATACAACACTTTCTGACTCTAATTTGCTAAAGCAAATAATTCTTCAAATTTTAATTCTAATTCGCTGATGATTAACTTACAGGTCTTATAATGAATAATGATCCATTGTTTCCAGTGTTTTTTCTCGCTATAAAACAAAACAGATGTACCAATAACCAGCATTATTTGGGAGTTAGAATAGAAATACTTCATGGATTTAATTTTGATCCGCTCTTTAAACTATCAGTCAATCATTTAATGCCACATTATTTTAAGTTTTTGGCTAAGAGAACAACACCTGAAAATTCAAGTGTTGTTTAATAATGTGTTAACACATGATTGGAAGATTGTGTTAAGTGTTAAAATTTTAACACCGACTGTTAGCATCACTTGATGCATCCGTGATATCTTGGTTGCGGCAGTCACTGCAACCACAATACCTGCAATTGTGATCTGCATCAACTCACAATGTTACTTCAATCACAATTAAAAACACTTGACAGGTTTGTCTTTCTTCTATACATTCAAATCATACAATACAACTCCTCTTATATAGAAAGAAAGAGGAGAGAGAAAATAGGGTGCCATAATGGCAAATATCTAAAAGATAAGAAACTAATAATCAGTCAACTCTATCTTAGGAAACTAGAGAGGTGGTCTGGTCTGCTAATTACACGATATTCAGATCCTAACAGAATATCTAAAACAATTGAGAGATAAAATCAAATTAATATCATTTATTGGCGGATTTCAACAAAACCTTGCTGATGGTGGATCAAAATTAAACTTGTGTTTGACTATCTAAGTATGACATAGAAAAAGATTTCTGGTTATGGTGCATACCAGAGAAAAGAACAGGAGATTGTGGTATGATAGTAAGAACTCTTCGCAAATCTGCCAGTCCAAACATAGAAATATCACAGCCATCAATAATTATTCTTCCTCTTTGTAGTTCCACAATCCGGAATAATGCATTAAGCATGCTAGACTTTCCTGCGCCAGTTCTTCCAACAACCCCTACCTTCTCAGTTGGAGGTACTGTAAAGGACAATCCATGCAAGACTGGAGGAAGTTCAGGTCTGTATCTCAGGACAACATCCTCAAACTCAATTGATCCTGATGTTGGCCATCCCGGTGGTGGACGGTTTGTCTCAATTATACCTGAAGCCTCAGTTTCTAAGTCTATATACGTGTCAACCCGCTCAACAGCATTGAAACTGTTTTCAGCTCTACTTGCTTGTCTAAGGACACCACTCAAGAGATTTGTTATGTTCAAAGTATAACTGAGAAGTAGACCCATTGTAGATGCAAACATTGCTTGGTTTTCAGTTCTTCCGTTCTGCAAGACAGCAAATGTTGCTATCACCCAAATCATGAGGCCTCCTAATGTTTCTAACCTTGTGGTGAGCCAACGATTTGAACTAATATTCACAAGGGTAAATCTGATATTGTTATCCATGAATTTTCCATTAATATGCGCCATCCTTTTATATGCTTTGTAGGCACGAATGCTTGACAAACCATTCAATGCTTCTCCAAAATGTGCATAAACAGGAGACCTTGTAATGGAGTCCAAGCGCTTCACCTCTCGAGCCGTACTCTGTCAAGCATGATGTCAACATGAAAAATCAATTCCTCAAAGTAAGACCACTTAGAGTGTGTTTGGAAAAACTGGAAAAAATTGATTATGCAGATAATCTATTATATGTATAATTGATTATTGTGATAATCGATTATAATCAGAATTTGTTTTTGTTTGGTTTATATTTGTTGAAAAACGGTTTTAAGATAATCTATTTCCTTTGGATGGTGCACAAAAAATCACTTTTATATAGTAAATTACCAAAAAGGGTATGAAGTTATTTCTATAATTTAATAATATCTGTTCGGAAGTTAGTTTTGTAGGGGTAAATAAGAAAGAGAGTTTTGAGAATGAAAAATAATCAAATCACAACAATCTTAAGCTAAAACAAATTAGATAAAATAAAACAGTTTTTTTCCCCCAAAAAAACTTTTTTTTTTTTTTTTATAAATTTAAGCAAAGTGTCAAACAAGTTAGATTATTTTGAAATCAGATGAAATCTAAAAATTTAAGTTGCCCCAAACATGCTAATTCATAAATAATATGGTTTGCATGTCTTTCCAGAAAGATGTTTTCTATTGGCACACCTTCAATTGAACACCATTTTGACACATTCTCTATGGTGGTTAGTGACTTATTTTGCTTGGCGACACCTGTTATTCCATGTTGATAAATTTTCTTTCACAGTTTAGAGGTTAATAACTAATCTTTAAAAATTATAAACACCCAGAATAACAATATTACGAAGGCATAGAGAGGTGTAAGAAGTGGTTTGCATATGCAGCCCTGCAGATTAACTTCCTGACAGAAAAAAGGATTAGATTTAAATTTTTAGTTTCTTGAGTCATGATTCAGGTCTTCTTTATGACAAGGAGGCTAGGTGGAATAATGTTAATTTGATTCAATTATGGTTTTTGGAGATTATAAAGTATGCATCACGAAACAAGTTCTCAGTGGATGTAGAAGTATGTCAATCTCCAGAAATGTGAATGTTTTCCCTTGTGTAACCCTAAGTTTATACCGCAACAGAATACTAATATTTCTAGCCAAATGGATTTGCGGTTAATCCTGATTAGCCCTCAAATGATAGTGATGCTCCTAACCCTGACTCTGACCAGAGCAAAATCGTATGTGTGCGTTTGGAAGAGCTTATAAAGAGCTTATGAAAATAAACTTATACAAATAACTTATAAAAATAGTTTATGATGTTTCTATAAGTTCTTTTTAACTTATTTCCATAAATTTGTCAGAAAAACTTATGAAAATAAGCTGTTTTTAGCTTATTTAAAAAAAAGTTTATTGCATAAGCCCTTATTAGGCTGTTTATCCAAACACACCCCAAGTCTTAGTACAAATTGTGCTGAAAAATATACAACGTGCATATCACATTTATAGTTACCCATAACTCAGTTGCTTTTCATCTATCTATCTATTAAAAAAAATAAACATATTTATTTCCAGTTGTCTAAAATTTCAAAATAATCCATAATGCAAAGGCATATTAAATTGAACCAACTTGGCATGAAAACAATTTCTATAAGAGACTGCTGTAAAACTAAGGACAAGATGTAGAACCCCACCTGGTAATATATATAAGCTCCATAAAAGAAGATCAGAAGCGGCATTATGGCCCACAGGGATATTGTGCTCACAGTGCCAATAAGAACAAATGTTGAAAGTAGTTGCCAGACTTGCCCCATAAACATATTTACCAAATTAAAAACATTGGTATCTATATCTCCCATGTCTTTTGCAAACCTATTAATTATGCGGCCAACTGGATTAGTTTGGAAGAATACCATCGGTGCCCGTAGTATTTTATCTAGCATCGCATCATGCAATGTTTTGGCAGCGCGGAGACTTGAAATGATCAACCAATAAGAGTTTGCAAGTGTCACAGCTACCTGAATGCAGCAAAGGAAATATTCATTTCATTTTTCCTAAACTTGAAGAAAGTACAGAAAGGTATTCTATGGTAAGTTAGATAGCTTGTTGAAGGATGAATATTTTCTTAAATAATACTATGATAGAAACTGATTATGCAATACAAGAAAAATACAATAGATAGTACAATAATTCCCTAAGTATACGAGAGACTTGGGACTCTCCCTAACCTCCCTTCCCAATGTTGCGAGTCCCACATCGGGTGGTTAACGAGTCTGGCCGTCGCTTATATAGCTGGGTAGACCACCTTCTCATAAGCCGGTTTTCGAGGGGACCATTCGGATACCTAAATTCTTAATATGGTATCAGAGCCACGTTCTGTCCGGTGGTGTGGATAGTGCCGCTAGCCCTCAGGAGCTGGAATAAGAGAGGAATTAGGTGCCATAGGTGTAGAGATTGGCTTTGAGTCATGCATCTGAAAATTACATAGGAGGTCTCGAATATAGTGATGCTGAGTAAAAAAATAAGCCAGTGTCAGTGGGGACAAATTCAATCCCAAGAAAGTGACTTGGACTTCCAAGAGTTTTGAGTGAAAACTTCATAGAGAGAGCCAACTGAAAATCCCTTAAAAAGTTAGTATCATTGCCTGTAAGGAGTAAATCATCTACATATACAAGAAAATAAGCAAGAACATTATTTCTGTTGTATATGAAGAGAGAAGTATCAGATTTCGCATTACTGAAACCATAGTCCAAGAGAAAGGACTTAAGAGCATGATACCAAGCCCTAGGAGCTTGTTTAAGACCATAGAGTGCTTTGTTCAACTTGCAAACATGTTGAGGAAGAGAGGGATGAACAAAACCATATGGCTGAACCATATATATATCTTCATGTATTGTGCCATTTAAGAAGGCATTATTCACATCCAAATGTGCCAAGGACCACCCTTTTGAAAGAGCAAGACAGAGAACAAGCTTTATAGTTTGTTGCTTGATTACAAGACTGAAAGTTTCTGAGAAATCAATGCCCGGTTGTTGATGAAAACCTTTAGCAACTAGACGTGCTTTGTAACGAGCAACTGAACCATCTGGATTCCTCTTAATACGAAAAAACCCATTTGCAGCCAATGACATTGTAATGATCTTTTGGAGGGATAAGGGTCCAAGTACCATTAGCTAGAAGAGCATTGAATTCTTCACTCATAGCTGTCTTCCATTCTGAAATTTTAATAGCTTGAGAAGCACAAGAAGGCTCAACTGATGGGGGAAGAGGAAATTTACTCACTGCATACAGCTTCTTTGGTTTGGAAATGCCACTCTTGGATCTTGTGATCATGGGATGTTGAGACATGGAAGAACCCAAGGAAGGTACTGCTGCTGAGGAAGAAGCATGAGGAGCAAGGAGAATTCTTCACTCATAGCTGTCTTCCATTCTGAAATTTTAATAGCTTGAGAAGCACAAGAAGGCTCAACTGATGGGGGAAGAGGAAATTTACTCACTGCATACAGCTTCTTTGGTTTGGAAATGCCACTCTTGGATCTTGTGATCATGGGATGTTGAGACATGGAAGAACCCGAGGAAGGTACTGCTGCTGAGGAAGAAGCATGAGGAGCATCTCCTTGCTGCAATTGGTAAGAGACTCAGTGGACTGTTGTGGTGGACATAAACAGAGGGGACTGACAGATTGAGATGTGGAATGAGAGGGAAGTGTAGGACTGTCATGATTTAATAAATCATGAGAGGGAAGGGGAAATAGGTGTTGATGAGTTTGTTGGTGGGATTTGTGGTAGATTAGATGGAATTGGTGAATCTGTTAAAGGATGGAAAGGTTGTTGAGGTTGAGGTGGTGGTAAGGTTGTTAAGGAGTTTGTTGGTGGATTAGAAGGAAGATAGGAATCAAGTAATGGAGTAGAAGGTTGTTGTTTTTCGTTTGCGTTGGAGGTTTTGAAGAGGTCAAAATTTGTTAATAAGGTAGGTTGTGGTGCAACTGGCAGTTTTAAATTTAAATTGGATTCAGATGATGGAGTAGAGAATAAGGAAGAGAAAGGAAAAATATCTTCCACAAATTGAACATGTCTTGATGTGTAAAGTTTGTTGGTGATTGGATTGAGGCATAGATAGGCACTTTGTGTTGGACTGTAACCAAGAACGATACACGGCTGTGACTTTGGTTGAAGTTTATTAGCTACATAGGGAGAAAGCCAAGGGAAGCATAGGCAGCCAAATGTTTTTAATTTTGAGTGGTTAGGATCAGTTTTAAATAACAGTTGTAAAGGTGATTTCATTTTCAAGCTTGGAGTTGGCATTCGGTTAATGAGGTATGTTGCTGTTTGAAGTGAATGGCACCAGAATTTTGATGGAAGAGATGCATGATGAAGCAAACACCTAGCAGTTTCTACAAGATGTCTGTGTTTCCTTTCTGAAATGCCATTATGTTCTGGTGTATAGGGGGGTGTGGTGAGATGTGAGATGCCATGTGTTTGAAAGAAATGTCTTAGTTTGATGTATTCTCCACCATTATCAGAATAAAGTGTTTTAAGTTTTGAATTAAATTGGTTTTCAACTAAGGACTTAAATGTTGGAAAGATAACTGAAACATCAGATTTTAATTTAAGAGGATAAAGCCACACATATCTTGAGTATTATCTATGAAAATAACATAGTAATTGAAACCATTTATTGATTGAACTGGAGCAGGACCCCAAACATCAGAAAAGACAATTTCAAGAGGACCACTACTAGATAGAGTGGACTTATTGAAAGACAATTTGTGACTTTTATTTGCAAGACAATCTAGACACTTGTTGCTGGTTGAAGGAATGCTAATATCTTGATTCTTGAGAGCATGATGCAGCATTCTTGAATCAGGATGTCCTAGTCGATGATGCCAAAGATCTGAAGTGGTGGATTTGTGTGAGAGATGAGCTTTGGGAGCAGAGGCAGCTAGGGGAAATTTATATAGATGATCCTCATTTCTTCCTCGAAGCAGTATCTTCCTCGTTGTCAAGTCCTTGACCTCAAAATGCCATGGAAAGAATTCAAGAGAAACATTATTACTTTGACATAATTGAGAAACTGAAATCAAATTTTGAGATACACTAGGTACATATTGAACATCAGAAAGATGATACTGTTTACTAGGTGTATTCAAAATAGCAGAACCAGTTGCTTTAATGACTAAAGGCTTACCATCAGCAACAAAAAGTTGATTGGAGAGAGGTGCATCCTTAGAAAGGTGAAGATTGGCTAGATCATGAGTGACATGATGTGATGCACCTGAGTCCAATAACCAATCAGAATCAGAATTGGTAGACAGCTGCACATTATGGGCTTGTGGCTTCTTGGATGATCGAGGAGGGTAACCATGCAGCTTGTAGCAAGTTTTTGCTGTATGGCCATCCTTGTCACAAAACTGATAGGTAGGAGGAGAATGAGATGAAGAAGATAAAGTCCTGCGAGGAGGATGAGACCTTCTTCGAATGAACTGATTAGAGCCTTTTTGAGTAAAGTTTGCAGTGATTGGAGCTGATGCATGATGTCTTTCATCTCTCTGCAGAAATATTTCAAAATCAACAAGCTTATCAAATAATTCATCAAATGGAAGTGGACTGTCACGGGTGCGAATGGAAGCACTGAATTCACGAAATGAAGGATCCAAGCCATTGAGGGCTGCAATGACAAGATCAATGTCATCAATAGGATGACCAATGAGAGCAAGTTCATCAGCTATGGTTCTGATAGAACGAAGATATTCATGGACACCAAAGTTATCAATTGCGGATGGCGGACCATGGCGGAAGGGCAAAAATCCGCCATTTTAAGCCGCCTCCAAAACGCTATTGCGGCCATGGCGCCGCCATCCTTTATAAATTGGCCATAGCGGTTGGCCAAAAATCCGCCACCGCAATCGCCATGGCGGTTTTTTGATAACACTGATGGACACTAGAGGTGCCCTTAGTAATGGAAGCAAGCCTTTCTTTCAAGGACATAATGTGAGCACGAGATCTGTTGGAGAAAGCCTTTTGGAGTTTAGCCCAAGCATCTGTAGAGGAAGTTGCAGAAGACATAAGAGTTTGTGCTTCAGGACTACAAGAGCCAAGGAGGGCAAGTGAAACATGGTTGTCTTGGCGACACCAGTGCATGTAAGTTGGATTTGTGACAGCCGAATCTCCAGTTCCAACTGTGGCTGGAGGACAGGAAGTGGAACCATTAACATAGCCTTCGAGGTTGTTGGCTTTTAGAAGGTGAGTAATCTGTTTGTGCCAGGTAGGATAATTGGTTGAACAAAGCTTAATTGGAAGGTTTGAAGCAAAATTGAACTCAATCAGAGGAGTAGCAGGGGAGGATGAAGGAGGAGGATTGGTGGTGGCGGAAGTGGTGGTAGTGTCGGCCATAGGATCAGGAAAAACAAACCGTTAGGCAAAAAAGCTCTGTGATACCATATAGAGAATAGGGAATGAATAATATTTGCATTGAATGAACTTGATTGTTACAAGCAAATATATAGAGATACAAGCTAATAGCTAAGCTAACAACTAAGTTTGTTACAATTCAAAATTGAATTTTAAATACAAAGTAAGATAAGATAAGATTCACTAGGAGATAGTAACAGAAAGATATATCAGCTAGTGATTACTCCAACAGTGGTGATGAGCCCAGGCTCGAGGGGGCGTGTTGCGAGTCCCACATCGGGTGGTTAACGAGCCTGGCCGTTGCTTATATAGCTGGGTAGACCACTCCCTCATAAGCCGGTTTTCGAGGGGACCATTCGGATGCCTAAATTCTTAACACCCAATACCAGAAAATATAACATAATCCATGCCTTTTTCCCTTCTCTACTTCTATTTATAAATTCCTAACCCAGTAACTAACTCTCACCGCCAGTAACTAACTCTAATTGAATTACTACATAACTAACCCATTACAATTAACCACTACTAACAAGCCTACTAACATAACAGAGCCCATTAAGGCGCATATCTAACAATACTCCCCCCCTAAACTACCACCTTGTCCTCAAGGTGAACAACAAGTGACCTCTTGAGATAATTTTTTCCTAGGTCCCATTGTTTGAAGCCTGACTACCAATGCAGCTGTCCACCGGCATCCCATTGTCGCTCTTCTTCAATTCCCACGGAAAAAACCAACATATCCTCCTTCTATTTCCTTTGAACCAATGCTGACTTGATGTCCCCAATAATTCCCTCAGCATCCTTCAATGTTTCGGGTTGTGACGCGATGGATTTTAATAGTTGGGCCTTTGTTAAGTGAGCCCCTACTCTTTTTCTTTCTAATCTAACAGTGCCCTCCCTCTCTGTTGTAAAGAGATGGGCTTGGCCCATTCGTTCACAGACTAGGCTCCATTTGCAAGATTCCCATTCTGCCCATTCGCTTTTGTGATACGATGCACCTCTCGTCGGCACCCCCCTGCCGGCTCCTCTGCAAACTTCCCAATGACAGCCGGGTGTGGGCTCAAGGCGGGTATCTCCTGTGAAGCCACCCTCCATGGGAGGCCGGACTTCTTCGTCACTCCACCGGTCTCCACGGACAAGTTGGGGTCTGGGGATTTGTTCTTGATTTGACCACTTATGACGAGGCTGATTGTTGTGGCCATGGCGGAGTAGTTAGTCTCCGCAACCTCTTTTGCCAATGTCTTGCTATCCGTCATACAAGGGTTAAAGGCCAGCAATGGAGGTTCGACCAACATGTGCAAACTCCCAAAACCCCAAGCCACTAATGATCTAACTACCTCCGTCGTTGTGTTCTCCGTCATGACCCACTCTAGTTTTGCTTCCTCTTTTGCTATTTCTTTTTCGTTTTCATCCCCAAGATTCATCCTCAGGTCTTCGTCTTCATTTTCCTTTCTTGATTCATCCCCAAGGTCCATCCTCAGACCTTCATTTTCCTCCTCTTCTCTGAAATCATGGCGATTTTCCTGATCGTCTTCATCTTTCCTTTTGCTATCTACTTCCCGAGATTCTTGCTCTCCTTCTTGGATCCAAAACGGCACATCGGGATCATACTATGGTTGAAATCGTTTGAGAATGGCCTTCAAAAAATCCCACCAAGAGGCATCCCAAGCATTTGGATCACTCTCCTTCCACAATACCCACCAATCCAAAGCTTCTCCTCTAAATGCAAAAGCGACAACCCACCACAGCTTATCCTCTTCCCGCATTCTAATGGTCTCAAAATATTTCTCCGCATTGATCAGCCACCAATAGGCCTCCCTTCCATCAAATCTTGGAATCAATTTTGAAGCCATTTTCATGCCAAAAATTCCCCCACAACTCCAAGATCGAGTGCTTTGATACTAGTTGATAGAAACTGATTATGCAATACAAGAAAAATACAATAGATAGTACAATAATTCCCCAAGTATTTGAGAGACTTGGGACTCTCCCTAACCTCCCTTCCCAATACCAGAAAATACAACATAATCCATGCCTTTTTCCCTTCTCTACTTCTATTTATAAATTCCTAACCCAGTAACTAACTCTAACCGCCAGTAACTAAATCTAACTGCCACTAACTAACTCTAATTGAATTACTACATAACTAACCCATTACAATTAACCACTACTAACAAGCCTACTAACATAACAGAGCCCATTAAGGCCCATATCTAACATACTATTTCCTTGCAAGTAAGGCAAAAGATGCTAAGTACTAAGTAGAAAGTTAACTACTGGTGTTTGGAGGCATGTGAGAACTGAGAAGGTACAAAAGTTAAATATATAAACTAATTGCAGAATGACCTGTCCAAATGAGAAAAGGGCATAGATGAAAAGAAAATATCCTGGTTCATAATCTGCAGTGGAATCTTGTTCTGTCCATACACTTAACCATGTGCTACTTGAAATTCGAAGAACTTCTGTTAATACATAGCATGCAAAGAGTATGGAAACTACCCACAGTCCTCCCAGTGCAGATTTGTACCTGCAAATTTGGATTTATAATTACAACAAGTCATAACCAAACTACAGCATCTAAATTCAGTCAAAGCATAAAAAGGTACAATGTAGGGCTAGTGATCACAAAAAGAAAAAAAATAATTGAATACAAACACCATAAAAGCATCCGTAAGCCAATTTGACTAAATGTGGTACCTAGCTGTTATTTATTATATTTCTTTTGGGATAAAAAAAAGAATGTATTAAGTGAGGAAATGGTGGAAAACAGAAGCATAAAAAATCCTTCATAAGCTTCAAAGAAAAGAGCCAACATCCTTAATGGAAGGAATAGCATGTTTCCTGACCAATTGGAAATGAAAATAATTTTATTAATACTTCCTTAGTAACAATAACTCAAAGGAAAAATTCCTGTAATATCCATATATTTGGTTCCATGGCAATCTTACCTCATTAATACTTTCCAGCTAACCACACCTGTCTCCCTCTCTTCTTGCTTAATAAGTACTGATTTTCGTAATTTTCCCTTCTTCTCAAAGCCTGCATCATTTGGTAACTCTACAATTGCCTCATTATTCAAGGGGAAAACATTAGCCTTGTCATGATTATCTCTATCACCGTTATTGTCTGTTTGTTGTCCCATTTTCCCTGCATTTTCCATTAGTTTCTGAAATAGAAGCCCACATTTCGATAACTCTTCGAAGGTTCCCTGCTCCTTAATCATTCCTTCACTAACCAGAATAATTTTATCCACCTGAGGGAGAAAATGTAGCTGGTTGGTGACAAGAACCCTGGTTTTTCCACGCAGCCCTTCCTTTATACATTTCCTGAAAACCTAAAGGTCATTGCATGTCAGATTATATGAACTATGACCACAGCTTTTTTTCAATTTTTTAAATGGTCAAAAGTTAAGGGTGATATCTGAAATACAAATATTTATACTACAAGAGAAAGGCAAATCTGATGAAGTACATGAGCAGGCATTCTCAATAATAAGAAGAAAGGCAAATCTGATGAAGTACATGAGCAGGCATTCTCAATAATAAGAATCAGTTGGATTTGATTTTTGCTCATATCATATTGATAATTTACATCAATGAAACTTGTTAAGGACAGAGGCATGGTCTGAATTTGAAATGAAGTACATTAGCCTCCATAGATAGTGGTTATATCATAACAAGAACTTATGCTTTGGAGCTTGATGAGAATGATACCTCTTGAGCAATATGAGCATCAAGAGCACTTAAAGGATCATCAAATATATATACGTCCGAATTTGAGTATACAGCCCTGGCCAAGGAAACTCTTTGCTTTTGTCCACCACTAATATTGACTCCTCTTTCTCCAATCTCTGTAAAATCAAGTCCCTGAAAAGATATAAATGAGATAAATAATGAAAAACTTTCATATTAGTTTAGAGAAGCAATAGTGAAGATGAAGTTATATAAAAAATCTTACAGGTAGTAAGTTGAGATCATGCTCTAAAGCAGTCACATTGATGGCCTTCCAATATCGTTCATATTCGAATTCTGATCCAAATAATATATTTTCACGAACCTGAGAAAAGATTAGTCAGCATGGTAAATGGTAGTATTTTGTCACTTTAGAAATAGAAATATTAGAAGCAAAAAAGAAGTTGCAATTCACCGAAGCATTGTATATCCATGAAATCTGAGGAACATAAGCAACAGTGCCTCTGATTGTTGCATTTCCGTCGGCTACAGGAGGTAGTTCTCCAATCATTGCTGAAATAAGTGACGTTTTCCCTTCTCCGGTACCACCAACAATTGCGACTAAGCTGCCAATTGGTATTTCAATATTGATATTTGATAATGTGGGCTTCTCTGCCTGTGAATTGAATAAGTTTCTCATACATAAAGTGAAGTGCGCACTACTAATATCAAAATCATAAAGAAAATGGATCAAAACAAATGGAACCTTAACTTTTAGGCCTTAATTTAAGAATATTTCCTATCATCAGAATCACATTCATCAAAAGCAACTGCATGGTCTCCTAAGACCTACAAGGAGTATTAATATCATTATTCCAGATGACCTAGATCTGGCTTATATTGTAAGTTTAGGGGAGGATGGAAGGAACAGGGAAGTTTAATCGAAGTTTCATGTAACATATTCTAACATAGTTCTATGTAGTATTTTAATAAAATCAGTCAGTTTTAAATTGGAAACTTCTTATTGATTAGCATTCAGAACCTTTTGATGATTATAATTCTGCACAATTTAGTAAAATGATCTTTTATAACAGCTGATGAAAATATCGGCGACTAATTATATGTTTTCTCCAGGGTTACTGTTAGTTGTAGGCTTGTAGCAATTTCCTTGAGCATTGCTAATGCAGTGGCCCCAAGTAAGAGAGGAAGAGCCCATTAAAGCATGAAATCTTTTCACTACTAGAGAGAAAATGATTTACTAAACATAAATCTAGTCAGTTGTCCTTGAGGTGATTGCAAAGAAAAGGTGTCACCTAAACACTTGCCCTGTTCTTAGTCTTCTTTATTTTGAAAATTGAAATAGAACCCCATATAAATATCCAAACAATCAAGACAGCTTCACCAAAATAGTGGCAGTGCACACAAGTAACATTCAAAATTTGACCTTAGGATCCCATGAAAAGAATCCATTCTTGATTGAGATGGCTGGAAGTCCTGGTACAATAGGTGGATTTTGTTTTAAGTTTCGCTCCTCAGCCAAGAACAGTTCCTCCAAACGTTGCAATGAGACGTTTGCATTTGCTACCTGTCAAAATAGACAATCAGTAAGGAAAGATTTGATATCTGCAGGTAGTTAACTGTATAATATATTGGTTTAAATAGACGCTTCAAGTAGTTATTGTTCCTTCATGGTAAATACTTTCATCAAGAATTAACTTTTTGGAATTCACCCAAATCATAGTGCAAAACTATGCTGTTATTATATGTTATGGGAAAAAAACGTTAACTGAATGTGACAAGGACCAACAACAACCTGACTTAGTAAATTTGGAAGCATATTTAAAGGTAAGCGCAAAACTGCAAATAGCGATAATGAGGTAAATGCCCTTGCAGGTGTCAGTTCCCCACCAAGTAAAGTAAACATTCCAAATGAGGTCACTGTCACAAGAACTGGGATGCTGTTTAGTATAAATGTATTAAGCTGCAACAGAACACAAGCAGTTAGGAAGAAAGCAACAAATTTTCACAATCTAGGAAAATTTCTTATGTATACAAATTGTTTACAAGCATTCTCAGAAACTGTTTAGTAATGTGGCACAAGCATATATAGAGGTATTGTATGCTGCTTGATAGAGCAACATATCTCCAAGTAACACAAACTGATTTTAAGTTCCCTATTAAAAATGTCATTGTTTCAACCATTTATGCAAGTGTCTTGGATTGGGTCCAGGGAGAATGTGTCATTAAGTACAAGACTTCATCTAGCAAAGGAATTTGTCATGCTTGTAAACAAGTTTTAATTTTTGTGGGAGATCACAAGATATTACAAGCCTAGTATCACATGAATAGTTACAGAATATCCTTGGAATTAGCAACAAATGTGGTTACTATTAATAGGCCTGCATTGCCACATATTTCAATCTTAAGAAAAACTGCCATATGCCTTCACATTTAACCTTGATACAGCTCAAATATCATAAAAAATGTACAGAGATAATACTAATTTCTATCCAAAGGAGGTCTAGAAACATAACATTAAAGAGTTATTATCTCATAGATAGCCATAATCTGATATCATACTAGGTGACCATTCAATTGAAAACAATTTTATCCTGATAGGTTAATCTGTATATTAAATTTTAATGTACTATCATATGGACCTTGTAGGCCATCATTCTTGTGCTACTTTTACTTAGTGTATACAGTTGCTCCAATTTTTGTAAATGAATAGTTCAATTCTCTAACACATGAAAGATGATTAATCTCAAAACCATATATCGTCACCACGAATCAGAAACTAATAATGGAAACAAGGCACTATTAATCCTAAAATCATGTCAAGGCTCATACAGCATATAGAATCTGTGCTTTGCGGAACCATGATAACTCGTCATCTCGTATGCTTTGAACTCTAGATTGGAAGCTTGTTTCCCATGCATAACATCTGAATTATATTCAGCATATAACAAACACTGTTAAGACACAATCTGTGCTAGAATGTTGGGAGTGAACATTTTTTAATGTGTTCATACTTTACAGTGTCCATGGCAGCCAGAATTTCATTCATGAGACCAACCCTTTTGTCTGTCTGCTGGAGTCCTTCCTTTGTCAGTTTTCGCATTTTGCTAATCACATGTGTCTGTTTTCAATAACGAAAAATTACAAACTTATTTATTTATCGGAGAGAAACCTATAAAATAAAAGAGAACAATTATTGTTTGGAAAACGAACAAGAAATATATCAGTTTCAACTTATCCTAAACTCAAAAATGTCAAACATTTTGCACTCTATTAAAATTAAGTGAATTTAAGCTTTATCAATTATCACCAATAGGCATCATATTATTTTTTTTAAAATAAAAAAAAAATTTATTAGATGAGAAGAGAAAAGTACACAAGAAGAGGATGCTCACAAAACCAATAGGCATCATATTATATGTATCATAATTTATTGTAAAAAAGATATTGGAATTGACCAAACAACTTAAATCATTCTCCGTGTTGGAATTTAGAGATTTGATGTAAAAGAAGAGAGGAGATTCTAAATAATTGGGTCATTCGAGGATTGAAGTAGCTCAATCTAATATTGGAGCTACAATCTCTCCAGAGTACCTTGCGTGGGAAGCGCAAGATCAGCATTTGTTCATTTGGATGCTTAACTCGATTTCTGACACAATTCACACACGCGTTGTTGGTTGTACGCATGCATGGCAACTGTGGGATGAACTTCACAGTCACTTCAACTCACAAACAAAAGCACGTAGCACTCAGCTTCGCTCGAAACTTCGTCACATGGTCAAAGGCGACCACACCATCTCCAAGTACCTCCTTCGCATCAAGGCGATCGTGGATGCGCTAATCTCCATTGGAAATCCAATCTCGTTTCAAGAACATCTCGATCCTATCCTCGAAGGTCTACCTGAAGAATATCATCTTCTTTTTCCAACTATCGAGAGCCGAGTTGAGCCTTATTCGATTGCGGAAATCGAAGCCTTGCTACTGTCGCGTGAATCGCGTTTGGAGCGATCTACACCAAAAGTGAATTTCGATGCCTTTTCGGTCAATCTTGCGCATTCCACCACTCAGCCTCAATCTTCTAATCAGGTGAACTTCTCTCTGCCTCAGACTCAGCCGCAAGGCAATTTTCAACACGCCACTTTTCAATCATCTGATTCAACCTTTGATTCTGGTTACCGAGGTGGACGTGGTGGCCGCTCTGGCTATCGTGGCCGTGGCAGAGGCAGGTCTCGTTCTTATTGCCAAATCTGTAACAAAGGAGGACATGAAGCATTGAACTGTTGGTATCGATATGATCAGAGTTCCTATCCTGCTTCTAATGGCAATGGCAGGGGACAGGGCTCGAGCTTTCAGACTCAAGCACCTACCTATGGCTATCCATCTCAAGGTCGAGGCCATGGTTCGCAAGGTTATACTCAGCAACCTGCTCCATCTCCATCTCCATCCCCTGCTCCTCTACCTGCTCCTCCTCCTCCTCCAGTTCTTCAGTTACCTTGGCATAATCAATCACATGATTCAAGTGGAACTTAGTCCTCTGCATCTGGACCAATGGCCATGATAGCATCCAACTCTGGCACTGATTCCAACAGTGTATGGTATCCGGACAGTGGTGCCACACATCATGTCACTTCCAACTTGGCAAACCTCACACAGCAGCCTGAGCACACTGGCCAGTACCAAGGTCTTGATCAAATCTACATGGGTAATGGCTTCGGCCTTAATATTGCCTCTATTGGAACTACTTGTGTTAATTCCCCGATAAACACAAATGTCACCCTAACTCTTAACCAGTTATTATATGTTCTAACCATTACAAAGAATCTTATTAGTGTTAGTAGGTTTTCCAAAGATAATCAAGTTTACTTTGAATTCTTTCCTAATTGCTTTTATGTGAAATCTCAGGTCACTAAGGAACTTTTGTTAGAAGGGTCAGTCAACTCCGATGGCCTCTATGTCTTTTCCAACTTTTCAATTGACTCAAGACAACTTAGGTCTTCCACTCCTGCTCCAAGCTGCCTCAGTGTATCAATTTGTAATTCCCCTGCTGTTTTCAATCATGTATCCAATAGCTCTAGGCCAGCTGACTCAGCTGCTTCATGTAATAAAGTGCCTTCTAGTTACTATCTGTGGCACTGTAGGTTAGGGCATGCTCATGAAACTGCTGTTAAACATATGTTGAATCAATGTAATGTTTCACATATCAATAAAAATGCACTGGATTTATGTGTTCCTTGTTGTTTTGGCAAATCACATAGATTACCTTCTCACCTTTCCACTACCACATACACCCAACCCTTTGCACTATTATTTCTTGATCTGTGGGGCCCAGCTCCCGTTGCAACACCTGATGGTCACTCCTATTACTTCTCTATTGTTGATGCTACCTCTAAATTCACTTGGATATACTTACTTAAACAAAAATCTGAAACCCTAAATATATTCAAGCAGTTTAGAGAATTGATCAAAATTCAGTTTCAAACAGAGATCCTTGCTGTCCAAACTGATTGGGGGGGTGAGTTTAGGCCCTTTACCAAATTCCTCTCCGATTTAGGTATCATTCATAGAGTCATTTGTCCACACACTCACCATCAAAATGGTAGTGTGGAGAGGAAGCATAGACACATAGTAGAGACTGGCCTCACCTTGTTAGCACAGGCATCCTTGCCTATGCAGTACTGGGGTCATGCCTTCAGTACTGCAGTATACCTCATAAATCGTCTACCCACTCCTACACTTCAAAATAACTCACCTTATACTGCCCTTTACAAAACCAGTCCTGACTACTCTTTCCTCAAAGTTTTTGGATGTGCTTGTTATCCTTGTCTAAGACCATACAACAAAAACAAACTTGAATTCCGATCATGCGAATGTACTTTCCTTGGATACTCTTCCTCTCACAAGGGTTATAAATGCCTCTCCAAAGAGGGCAGGCTCTACATATCCAAGGATGTTCAGTTCAATGAAACAAAATTCCCCTTTGCTAAAACTATACACGAATCATCTGAAACCAGTGCATCCTAACAGTTTCATGAACACGCTAGCCCTCCTATTCCCCTTACAATCGTTCAGGAACTGGCCATTCCCCCTCTTCTCATCCCTAGATCAGGTTCTTCTGTCTCTGGGCACCCTACCACTTCTCAGCCTCATTCACCCACCCAGTCTTTCCCTGACCTGTCCCCAGCTCAATCTAGTCCTTCACCAACTCACACTGACCCGTCTCCTGGCCTTTCCCTTCATTCGGGTCTCACTCCTCAGTATCCCACTCAGTCCAGTCCCCTCTCCTCCTCCAGTCCCTCTCAATCCCCACCACCTGTCAGTCACCATGCCATGACTACCAGGTCCCAAACTAAATCGCTACCCACTGTCACCTTCTCTGCTCTTCTAACACAAGCAGAACCAACCTCCCCTAAGCAGGCACTGACTGTACCCCAGTGGAAACAGGCAATGCAGTGTGAGTATGATGCCTTGATGAGAAATGGCAAATGGACTTTAGTGGATCTCCCTTCCCACCGACAGGCCATTGGCTACAAATGGCTCTTCCGGATCAAGGAAAACCCTGATGGTTCAGTTAATAAATACAAGGCTAGGCTTGTGGCAAATGGCTTTCACCAAAAATTGGGCCATGACTATTCTGAAACTTTCAGTCCTGTTGTAAAGCCTATCACTGTTCGCATCATGCTCACCTTGGCCATCTCCCACAAGTGGCCCATTCAACAACTTGATGTAAATAATGCCTTCCTCAATGGCCTTCTTGAAGAGGAAGTTTACATCGATCAACCTTTTGGTTTTGTCAGTCAGCAGCCCCATCAAGTCTGCAAACTGAACAAGGCAATTTATGGCCTAAAGCAGGCCCCATGAGCCTGGTTTGAGCGACTCACCAAAGCTTTGGTGAGCTTCAGGTTCACAGCTTCTAAGTGTGACCCTTCTCTCTTCATTCACACCCGGCATGGTCATTGCACCTATGTCATGGTTTATGTGGATGATATTATTGTAATAGGGTCCTCTTCAGTACGGGTGACTGGCCTTATCTCCAAACTTAGCTCGGAATTTGCTCTCAAGCAACTAGGTGAACTTGACTATTTTCTGGGCATTGAGATCAAGAAATAGAACAATGGCTCCTTGGTCCTATCTCAAGCCAAATACATCAAAGACCTCCTTCTGAAAGCCAATATGGCTGAAGCTTAAGGTCTCCCACACCTATGGTAAGCAATTGCAAGTTGACTCGGTTTGGGGGCAACTACATGGAGGATCCTACCCTTTACAGGTCAATAGTTGGGGCCCTCCAATATGCCACCATTACCCGACCTGAAATCTGCTATAGTGTGAGCAAGGTATGTCAATTCTTGAGCCAGCCGCTTGAGGAGCATTGGAAGGCAATAAAACGAATTCTCCGATATCTCAAAGGCACCATTTCGCATGGCCTCATGCTCAGCCCAGCCAAAGCAGGGCAACCCTTCTCACTGCAGGCCTTCAGTGATGCTGATTGGGGGGCAGATCTTGATGATAGGAGGTCCACCTCTGGTTCTTGTGTTTACTTTGGGCCGAATCTGGTATCGTGGTGGTCAAGGAAGCAAACCTTAGTGGCCAAATCAAGCACAGAAGCCGAGTATAGGTCACTAGCAGCCACTACCACTGAAGTCATTTGGGTTCAATCTCTCCTCAAAGAGCTGCAAGTTGACACACAACTGCCTGTGGTCTATTGTGATAACTTGTCCACCATTTCGCTATCCCACAACCATGTCCTCCATTCCAGAACGAAGCATATGGAGCTAGATCTGTTCTTTGTGAGAGAAAAGGTTATAAACAAGACTCTTGCTGTTTGTCATATACCGAGATTGGATCAAGTGGCTGACATACTTACCAAGCCTTTCACGCAAACACGTTTTGACACTCTCAGACACAATCTAGGGGTTGTAGATGCTGTATCACTCAACAACCCACCTTGAACTGCTAAGGGGGTGTGTTAGAGTGCATAGCATTCTCTGTACAAACCACCCTTGATTTATAAGGGGGTGTGTTAGAGTGTACATTAGTAATATGAGGGTGCGAGTAGCTTATAGCTGACTCAGTTGTTTGTTAGCATATAGTTAGGCTGTTAGAACTGTTGTAACCGTGTGTCTTCTAGCACACACTTACCATAGCTACTATATATAGCTATCTCTGTAACAGAATCATTCAAGTAATAGAAACTCAATTCATTTCTCAAATTCTCTCTTCTCTCTCCTCTCTACTTCTAATATGTTGTAATATCTATATTAAAATTAGAATATTTTGTAATTATTGTAGATTGTATAGTTATTAGGGTAGTTACCTCTTTCCCTATTTTCTGCTATTTTTTTGGGATTGGTTATTTACTCCTTGTAGCCTATATATATATATATATATATATATATATATATATATATATATATATATATATATATATATTGTAAATCCTTGTAAAGTTATTTACGACAATCCAGAAATAAGAGTCAAATTTCTC
>CM077344.1:14321768-14531552 GCA_039655645.1 Ammopiptanthus mongolicus | reverse complement strand
CACTATGTTTCAATTCCAGCAAGACCTTGTTGTCGTGCCTCTTTTCGGCAATGGCATCAACCTTTTTCCAGCGAACCCAAACTTTCTGATCTGGTCCCAAATTTTCATATCTAAATTGCAAAGCCCAAAGTCGCGCCGCCAAAAGCTCCTCCACGCACCTCTACGAGCCCCCAGACGTTGCTGCCACATACCACACACTCCGATGCGGGAGGGAGCGTCAGGCATCTTCTCAACGCATTTCTTCCACAGAGGGTCTTGAAATCCTCTATAGAAGCCATCCCAGGCCTTTCCGACTCCAATTGTGGTCGTTTCGAAGTGTTTCTAGTTGTGGGTATCTCAGTTTCTGTGTTATTCAGGGTGTTTTGTGGAGATTGGTTGCTGCCGTTGTTGTTTCCAGGTTCCTTTTACGTTTTCTGGTTATACCCTTTGATTTCTCACAACGGAAGACAATGTACTTTCAAATATATTGTCTAGATCTTTTGATTCAGTTGCTAAGAGCCTTGTTATGTTGACTAACATAAGTATACCATCCATCACAACAAAGAGATTGACAGGATCAGCCACTTACAAATCCTGGGCAACCTCTACAAGAATTTGGTTTGCATGGCAAGGGAAATTAGAACATCTTAACACCAAAACTTGTGGATGTTCCTCCAACTGATCTCCCTACCTGGAAGAAGATTGATGCACAACTCCTTAGTGTCCTATGGCAGTCTATTGATCCAAAGACTGTGGATATCTTTCAATTTTATGACACTTGTTATGAGGTGTGAGCAAAAGCACAAAGTTGCTACACCAATGATATCCAACGTCTCTATTCCATTGCATCTAGTATGACGAGCATGCGCAAGCAAGATACTTGAATGGAAACTTTCCTTGGCAAAGCTCGTTCATTGATGCAATTTCAGCCATGATGCCCTACACTATGGATCAAGCTGAGCACAAGAAACAACAAGAAAGATTCTTTATGGTCTTTATCCACTCTATTCTTCCACATGAATTTGAGCCTGTCGATAGCGATTCTTGACCAGTACTGATAGACCCACACTATCCCAGACCTTTCAACGCTTACTGAATATTTATGATACGACACTGCTGACACCTGCATCCTTAACCATGCCAGTATCAGAATCGTCTGCTCTCATTTCTCATAGCAACAATTTTGGTGGGGGTCGTGGTCATGGATAGGGTCGTGGTCGTGGTAACCAACCACGATGCTCTTCCTATAATAAATTGGGACATTTGGAGGATCGTTGTTGGGCAAAACATGGTAAACCGGCATCAGCCAACTTTTCGTAGACCAAGTCAGCACCATCTATGCCTAGTGTGGCCATTCCTGCTGCAGATTATGAGGCCTTCCTCTGCTTTAAGGCATCTTCTCAATCTTCAGTTGAAGGAATTGGTAATCCCATAGCTTGTTTTTCTAAGTCATCTCGTGGGACATGGATAATTGACTCTGGTGCTTCTAACCATCTTTGGTAGCATGTAACATGATGGATTCTTTTTACCTCATCCACAACCGTATTACCTCATTTGTCTAGTATGCATTATGTAGATTGTGAGTCTTGTTAGCAAGGAAAGCACACACGAGTCTCCTCTCCTAGACGTGTTAATAAAAGAGTTGATGCACCTTTTTCTCTTATCTATTCAGAGATGTATAGGGACCGAGCCGTGTTAGCTCTAGTTTAAGGTTTCAATATTTTGTCACTTTAATGGATGATTATTCTCGTTGTACTTGGGTGTTTTCAATGAAGAATCATTCTCAGTTATTTTCAAAATTTCAAACTTTTTGCTCTAAAATTCATACTAAATTTGGAAAAAGCATTCGGACAATACCCGTGAATATCTTTCTTTTAAATTTCAAGAATTTATGGCAATCATGGGATTCTTCATCAAACTTCTTGTCCTTATAGTCCATAGCAAAATGGAATGACTGAATGCAAAAATCGGCTTTTGATTGAAACAGTCAGAACTTTACTCTTACATATGAATGTTTCGCTTCATTTTTGGGGATGTTGTTCTTACATCTTGCTATCTGATAAATAGCATGCCTTCTTCTGTGTTAAATGATCAAATTCCCCACACTATTGTTTCCTGATACACTTTTTTATCACGTGTCTCCTCATATGTTTGGTTGTACCTGTTTTGTTCATAATCTCACTCCAGAGAAAGACAAACTCACTACCAAAGCCTTCAAGTGTCACTTCCTTTGATATTCCCGTCTTCAAAAAGGGTATCATTGCTACTCACCTGAGTTAGGTCGATATATCATGTTTGCCGATGTCACCTTCTTTGATCAACAACCCTTCTCATCATCACTGGTCAACATCTCTCAGGTCTATATTGTTCTCCCCGTTCCCCTCCATCATCCTCCCACTCATTCAAATGGAGTGTCCCGTCTTGTTTCGACCCATGGTCTTTCTCGTCCATGCATTACCTATCAGCATCAACCACAACCGCCAACTGGTGTCAGCACTAGAAAAAGTTCCTGCAGAAGCCCTTGTTGACTCGTCGCCTTTGCCTGACCCCTCTGCTTTGTTCCCTGCCACAACTAGTATACCTAGTGCTTTTGAAAGGTATACGGTCTACTCGTAACCCTCATCATCTTTATGCTTTTCTTAGTTATGACCGACTTTCTTCACAACATTACACCTTTGTTTTGAGTTTGTCTTATGTTTCCATCCCTAAATCCACAGGTGAGCACTATCCCATTCAGGTTGGCACCAAGCGATGGTAGATGAGATGTCTACCTTACACTGTAAAGTTGGTGTGAAGGCTCTGTTGACCAATTGAAGGCTTGTTTAGTTGCCAAGGGTTACTCCTAGATATTTGGCCTTGACTATAGTAACATTTTTTCTCCAGTTGCTAAGATTGCCTCTATTCGACTTTTCCTAGCTCTGGTTGTTGTTCGACATTGGCCTCTTTATCAATTGGAGATCAAGAATGCCTTCTTATATGGTGATTTACAGGAGGAGGTATATATGGAGCAACCACCTGATTTTGGTATGCAAACTCCGTAAATCATTGTATGCCCTATAACAGACTCCTCGCGCTCGGTTTGGCCGACTCACAGTAATTGTTTAAGCCTTTAGTATGATCCGCATTGAAGTCGATCATTTTGTTTTCTATCGGCATCAGTCTTCCGATCAATGCATCTACCTTGTGGTTTATGTGGATGACATTGTCATTAGTGGGAATGAACTTGTCGACATTGAACAATTAAAACAACACTTATCAAGCATTGTCAAACCAAGGACCTAGGCAAGTGTTATTTCCCAGGGATTGAGGTGGCACAATCTAGACATGGTATTTCTATCTCCCAAAGAAAATATGCCTTGGACATCTTGGAGAAAACTGGGATGTTAGGATGCAAACCCATTGATACATCGATGGATCCCAATGTCAAGCTTCTACCAGGACAGGGGGAGCATATAACAAATAACAAAACTTGGACATTGTCAGAGGTTGGTAGGCAAATTGAATTACCTTACAAAAACAAGACTTGATATCTCTTTTGTTGTGAGCATGGTCCGACAATTTCTTGATTTTCCATGTGACTCTCCCCAGGATGTTGTTATTTGAATACTCTGGTACATTAAAGGAACACTTGGAAGTGGCTTACTATATGAAGATAAAGGGCATATGGAGATTTGTGGTTATACAATTAGCAGGTTCTCCCTCAGAATATACGTTCTACTTCGGGTTACTATGTCCATCTTGGAGGAAATCTGATATCTTGGAAAAGCAAGAAGCAAACCGTAGTTGCCAGGTCAAGTGCAAAAGCTAAGTATCAAGCTATGGCCACTGCAACTTGTGCCATATGGTTAAAGCAATTACTTAAAGAGTTGAAAGTTTGTGAAGCACAACCAATGAAGCTTGTATGTGACAATCATGTTGCACTACATACATCTTCGAATCCAATCTTTCATAAGAGAACTAAGCACATTGAGATTGATTGTCACTTTGTTCGGGAGAAAATTCAGTCCGGAGAAATTGCTGCCACATTTGTGAATTTGAATGACCAGCTTGCAGACATTTTCACTAAAGCTCTTAGAGGTCCTCAGGTCAAGTGTATATGTAAAAGGTTTGGTGCATATGTTAAAACCAAAACAGTAATGACTAATGACCCCTAAAAGTTGTAATGATTAACAAATTTATTATATGTTTACTGAAAATACTCGAAGTCAAGTCAAAAGACTTTTGTATGTTTCTGACTTCAGATAGTTCTCCAAAAACCAAAGTTTCACCTAGCTCTTAATGGACAACTCACTGCAATATCTTCGTCCAAAGAAACTAAGGGCTAAAGGTTTACATCCAAATGTTTACACTGCTTTATCGTCCAATTGTTTATAATTATTGTGTGTCCAATTGTCTTCAATGCGTATGCGTCCAATTGTCTTCAATGCTTATGCGTCCAATTGTTTTTAACTATTGTGCGTCCAACTGTCTTCAAATGCGTATGCGTCCAATTGTCTACAACACTTGTGCGTCCAATTATATATTTGCCTGTGCGTCCACTAACTTCTTTTTGTAGATGACGTGGCACTCTCTTATTCAAAAGTCTTAAATGGTTTTAAGGAAATATCTTTTTCATATAAAGACAAAAGAAGGTACGAACGTCGTACAAAGCAAATCACGTAGAGCAAAACGTTTGTCAGCCATCAAAGCAAAATCAGTTTGCTACCATTCAAGCTGCTACTACCTCCTCATTCTGAAAGGACAATTACCAACGGAAAACAACTGGAAAATGATTTGTGCCTAACGGATATTTGATTTAGTCTAAACGGAAAATTTCTCCCTATATTTAAAAATCAGAAGGTCAAGACAAAAGATATAAGAAGACCACCCTCTGAAGAACAAAACACAGACAATACACGAGCAAGAAAATATTCAAGAGATTTCATTGTGCAAACAAAAAGCCAAAAAGCTTTCACTCACAGTTTTTGATCTGTAAACCTTCTCATTTATTCATTGTAAAGTTGTAGATCTTAGAGGCTTGTCTGTAAAAGAATACTTGTTGTCTGGAGAGGTGCAGAATACTTGGAGTTGTAGTCTTGGAGAGACTTGGAAACAGCTTGTATTAAGTGCTAAGAGTTTTAGTGGAAAAACCTTCTGGAGGAAAGGACTGGACGTAGCTCTTTGTTTTGAAAGAGTGAACCAGGATATATCTTTGTGTGAATCTCTCTTTCTCTATCTCGTTAAGTTTTTTATTTATTACTAACTTGGGGATTGAAAACAAAGTATCTTAATCACCTATAATCGTTTTAGTGTGTTCTTTCATCTTCCTACTTTAAACGTTTGTTTTAAAAAAAAAAGGATTTTCGAAAATCGGTTAAGAAACACAATTCAACCCCCCTTCTTGTGTTTCCCTGTTTCACTTTCAGCATATATACACACCTGCTTGAAGGGGAGTTTAAGATTATCTATGTTGATATGGTAATATATTATGTATATATATGATAGAATCGGTTAGGAGTGATCTTAGGATTTATTTTGTTATTAGATTAGGATTGTATATCATTGTAATTAATGTCGAGTCTATTATATAAAGTTGAAGACACAAAATTAGCCTATTTGCCTTATTTTCAAGTATATTAATTACAATTCAAAAATCTAAATCTTCTAATAAATGGAAATGATAATTACTTATAGAAAAAAATATGAGAATTTGGGTCAAATCCAACATTAGCCAGCTTTAATTAAAACAAAACAATGTTGTTCTTAAAATTGCAGTCCAGAAATGAAATCAAAATAAAAACATAATGAAGTTTATTTTGAACTTCAATATAAAGGGGGGGAAATCAGAAATGTACCTGGCAGATAACAGTGGTAATGTACAGAAACAGTGCAGATCTACAAGAATGAAATCAAAGCATAAGTATGGTGCTGCATATACCAAGAGGTTTACCTTTCTATAATTTACTGCAGTTGATGCCACAATGAAGATACATTCATTGTGTTAATATACACGTAAATAAATTATTTTCTTCATCAACAAAAATTTCAAATCTTCCATATAGTATATATGATAATTTTTTGTAATTTAAATGACTAAGAACACAATAATATGATCATGTAAGCGGATGAATTTGCTGCTGGTAGACTGAGAATATTGCTTCCGGTGTTCATATAGTTCTGATACACCCAATGCTTGTGGTTTCGATAGAAAAGTCCAAAACTCATTTCCTTTTCTCTGGAGTCAGATGCTTATCCTAACCATAACCTACTGGAAATGATAAACTTTAACACACAACTGATATATTTCCATATATATATATATATATTTTTTAAAATTAGTCTTATTTCTAAGGTGGTGCTTAGATTCATTACTTTAATATCATTCCCTGTACTGTCTTATTCTTATATTATCAAATAACGGGCGGTCCAATGCACGAGACTCCCACCTAGAGGGGTCGGAAGGGTAGATTTACGTAGCCTTTACCACCTAAAACGGAGAGGCTGTTTCCAGGTTTTGAACCCATGACCTCCAATTCACAAGGCAGCAACCTTACTATTGCGTCAAGGCTTTGACATGATCTCAGTTATAAATCTAGAGAAATACATTTTTCAATAAAAGAGTAAATTAAAAAGATATAAGCCAAAGGAACACTTCACTATTGTCAATATGCTGAACAAGCCTATTGTTAACAGACATTTCATTGTATATGTCCATCACATTGAATTAAATTATTTCAGCAAAAAAATGCATGATGGTGCAAAACCAATCACAACTTACTGCAAGTTACTGCTTAGAAAATGGAAACAGTAACAATTAAAAAGAGAAAATGAAAAAGATTGCACTGTTGACCCAAAAGTGAAAAAGCAAGGTATAAGACTTCAAATTAAAAACGAACCTGCTGCAGTAATCTTTCACTGACAGAAGAAGGTTAAGCATTACAATATCTCCCACCAAAACATAAATAACTCCAAACCGCACAAACCATCTAAATTGCCGGATATAAACCTTGGTTTCCAAGAGAATGAGAATTATCATTGAGCACCAAGTAAGTGCTTCAATGATCAGAGCTGTTATCTGCAAGAAGACAGAAACAAAAAGGGATTAAAACTTAAATTTGCATATTCTCTTTTGCAGCATGACATGTAACTCCTCCTAGTTATCAGTAGATGAACTAAAGCCATCATCTAATATCAACTTTGAGTGACAAGATATTACGCATTCATGTCTAAGGGATCTCATGTAGTTCTATGAGATCCCTTCAAGGTTTTAAATTGCAATCCGCAACTGCAATTGCGGCCATAATATTGTGATTTGGATAGTCTCCACAACTACACCCCAACCACAATCGAGCTTATCGCATCAGCTACATTTTCCCGCAATTGTGGTAAACTAAAACTATGAGCAAAACCGCAGTTTAAAACCACACATAGGAATATGCATGATCATGATACACCCACCTCAAAAGGAGCAAAGCCAGTTTCTCCTTTCAGGTTGAAGGCTGAGATTCCATTTAGCAATCTCAATAAAGGTTGAGCAGCGCAATAACCAGCCAATATGCCCATAATATAGTTATAGTAATTTGAACTCAAACAAAACCTTTGAGCTTTGGCATTGTTAATGATAAGCCATATGCGATATAAGCACAGGCCCATAAGAACCAAATTGGAGGTGGAGATAACAAGAGTGTTAATTGCACAAGGTGTATAGGACCCAAAAGCACTATCTACTGTTTTACTCCAAATACTGTTGGCTGCTGGCTGGCAGTACCAAATTAATGGTTCAAAACCCATCTTTGGCTCAGTCAGTTGACACAAACCCTCCACAGATTTCACCAATGATGCTTTAAGAGCTCTCTTTTTAACACTAGAGTGAGTAACTGCAACAGCAAAGAGCAAACCACAAACACCTTGATGTTAAAACAGGAAATAAAAAAATGAGAAACACCACTCTGTACTTGACCATAAAAGAAAAGCATCACAATGGAAGAATGTGAGTAAGATTTCCACCTTTTCCCTTCACACAAGAAAACAAACATGAGGTAAGCTATATTAGTCTTAAATTTGCAGCAAAACCCATCTTAGACTTTGCCATTCAAATTCAAATAATTGAATAGATGAATAGAATAGCATATGCAGCTGCAACAAAAGGAAGAAACAGCCACAAGGGAAAGAAGTAATAACCTACTCTCCTAAGGCTAAGACTGAATAATTGTAGTGGTGGCACAAGAACAAATAAGGAATAAAACTTCACGCTACTACATTAACATGCATGCTGACATGAGTGAGATGACCCGAAAAAAGAAGTTCCACACTTCCACTATTTAAACATCACATTCAAATCCCACCTCTCTCATACATTATCCTTAAATCTAGGTGTAAAAAAATAACACATTATTGGAAGAAGAAAAAAACAGACAAGAGTGAGTGAGTGAAAGCACTCTATAAACATGACAGAAAACAATTCTAATCCTAGCTGAATAAGAGTATAAGACAAAGACAAATCAACAATCAATAATAATAATAATAATAAGAAAGAATCACTGCAAACGTCACGGCTTACGGTTACGGAACCCCTAAACATAATGAATTTTAAAAGCTTAAAAAAATGGGTATGCAGCATATCAAAAGTTCAAAAGTATAATTTTGATTTTAGAGTGAAGACCGTCCCACAAAATTTTCGGGAATCACTTTTACTTCTTCAAAAAATAAATTAACGATTGAGTTTCTCAAATTTACTAACGTGGACACATTACTCTTAGTTTCCACGTCCATTTATTTGGATATGTGTCCCATTAACTATCTTATCTAACTCGTTAGTAGTTTTGCGTGACGTATGACGAATTTTCTATGTGAAAAACGAATAAAAAGTAGAAAAAATATGCACAAATTTAAAACCTAAAATACTTGAAAATTATGCACTTTTTCACTTTTCATTCATTTTTCAAGATGAAAATTCGTCATAGGCCACGTAGGACTACTAACGGATGAAGTAAGATGGTTAATGGGACACGTAAGCAAGTAAATGGACTTCAAAACTAAATCTAGGGACTAATGTGTCCCGCGTTTATAAATTTGAGAGACTAAATGATTAATTTATTTTTTCAAGGACTAAAAGTGAATCCTCAAAAATTTTCAGGAATTAATTTGGATCTTTACTCTTGATTTTATACTCCTTCAAAAATAAGGAATTTTTAGAATGAGGCTACTGATATTCTTAGTTACTTATTTATAATATTTATTAATTAACTAATTACATTTTTATAAAAAATAAATTGATATTGTAATTGATTTACAAAAAGTGTGGATAAATAATAAGATGTCAATATACATTTTAATGCAAAAAACACAAATTATTCAAAAATTTATTATTATATTATTGTAAGAGTTTTTCAAATTTAAATTCTGTCACTGTAAGATTAATAATAATATGATTTTTATTTTAATAAATAATTAAAATTAAATTCAAAATTACAATAAAAATTCGTCTATTTCATTATAAATTAAAATTATTTTATGAAATAAATAAAAGTAGTAAAAAAAAGGATAAAAGTAAATAAATAAATATATGTGTTCATTAATGAGTTGGAGAATATATTGATACAAAAAATTCTACCCATAACTTTTTTTTTGGTAGCAATTTTTTTAAATCAAAACTAGAATATGCGCGCAACAACGAGGACAAATCTCGCAAGAAAACAGAATCCATTTAATGGGTTGTTCTCTCCGATAGATATTTTTCCATATATACCGATCAGGGATCGGATCCTTGACCACATCTTTAAAGAACTCGAGTAACTACCCATAACTTTAGAGAAATATTATTTGTACATCAAAATGGGATAACAAAATTCAATAATAACTTTCATGGTTAATGTAGTTCAAAAATATGGTTAATGAAGTGTTGAATTTGGTTAATAGATATATTAAGGTGTCGTAACTCATTAACCATCAACCGAACTTCATTAATCGCGATTTTGAACGTCATTAACCACGATTTTCAGGCGTTTAAATAACCCAAAAAAATCGTGGGCTAAATTATACATATTACATTAACCATTTTTGGGTTTGAATATGAACTTCATTATACATACTACATGTATATTTGAACACCTGAAAATCGTGGTTAATGACATTTAAAATCGTGGTTAATAAAGTTCCATTAATAGTTAATGAGTTGCGACACCTTATTATATTCATTAACCAAACTCAACACTTCATTAACCACGTTTTTTAACTGCATTAACCATGAAAATTGTTGTCGATTTAGTTGTTGAATTTTGATGTTCAAATAACTGGACCGTAATTTTATTAATTACTTATAATATTTAAAAAATAGTATAATTATAATTAATTAATAAAAAGGTAATTTAAAATACTAATAATCTCACCCTTGCTTTTTTGTCAAAAAAAAAAAAAAAATCTCACCCTTGCTTCAAACATGAGACCTCTGCTTGAGCTGTTGGCCTCAGCCGTCAGTAGGTAGTGGCTAGTATTAGATGTTGTCCACTGGCCACCCGCTAAATATGCGTGTTTTTTCTGAACATACTTGTAAATAATAATATCATCCCTGCATTGGAGAATAATAATGATACAAGCGAATTGAAGGCGCTTGAGTGCATGTGAATCACTTTTTTTTTAAATTAATTTTTTAATCTCTACAATTTCACTCAATTTTAAAATAATTTTTATAATTAAATTTTTTAATTATGTTCTTATATTTAAAAAAAAAAAACTTAAATATATTTTCATACCTAAATAAATTTTTAATTAAATCTCACTTATTATAGAAATTTTATAATTAAATCTCACTAATGTAAGGATTTCATTAAAATATTTTTAAAGTATAAGAATCTAATGGAAAACTTTTAAATTATAGATATCTCTTTAAAAACCAAATGATACTGTAAGAACCAAAGAATTGATTTAACCTTTTTTTTATTTTATATCTTCACAACAAAATGTCTGTTACAATGTTTATTTCTTCAAATTTTTTGTTTTTTTAGGCTCATCAAATGCTTCAAAATTGTATGAACTAGTTGTCCGGTCTTGCTAGTTGTGTCAACCATTATTGACTTGAACTTTATTGTTTAGTGATTAAAAGAAATACTCCTTCCTGTTCTTATTATAAGAAATAAATTATTACTTTTTTTCGATCCAAAATATAAGAGATATGCATTTATTTTGACAAATATTAAATGTTCATTTCCAATTTTATCCTTATTTATAATAGAGTTTATATTTACGAGACAGTATCAACTTTTCATACAAATAAGCTATTAGAACATTTATTAATATTAGAAAGGGTAATTTTATAAATTTATATGAAAATTAATTACAAATAGCTTATTTTAATGCATTTCCTTAATCTGTGTGTTTTAGGGTTTTGTCTCTTATATATAAAATTAGAGGAAGTATTCAATTATTCAAAAATTTAATAATTTTAAAAATAAATATGTCATGACCCAAATCTTGCGATCATCGGGTGAGAAAAAGGCGGGGTTTTCCATTAGGAGTGTATCACACTTACTTAATTTGTCTCATACCATTAAATAATACCTCATATATAATATTGAATACTAACTATCATTAGAGTTATATAAAACCAAACCTAACAAAACTGAGTGCAAACACTCAACGTAAAACCTCCCCACATGGACATCAAGGAACCGAGGGGATAATAGTAGCGACATGGATGTTGCAGAAGGTTCATGAGTTGTAATTGTAGTGCAGGAGGTCTATTACTTGTTGAGTGAATGGAATGAATCATGGTGTTGGAATGTTGTGTATGATTAAGGGCACCATGATTAAGTGAATTATGTGTTATTGTTGTTCCTGATATAGTATATTTTTGTTGCTGGGAAATTCTTGGAGTGCTTTGGGTTTATATGCTTCTGAAATTTCGAGTATTTTTTTAATTAATTTAAAGCAAAAGACTTAGTTGGGGCTGTATTTATGAGTGGTCTAGAAAATTCATGTGGGAGTTTACATCGGATGAGAATTTGCTGTCCCATTTTTGTGTATCATGTTAGATTAATTATTTTAAATAATCAAAATTATGGATTAGCATTAATTAATTATCTGGAATTATAATTAATATATTAATTCTGGTTAATAGCATTTTATCAATATAATGAATTGTATTGGGCTTATGTTCTGAATAGCTCGTAATGGGTTGGGCTGTTCAATTGATGCCCAATGAGAGGTCCCTGCCCTCATACGATAGGTTACTTAATCGTTATCCCATTAGACAGTTAATCCTAAGCCTGATGAACCATTCGTGATTGAGGGGAGTTTACTCTAATTCCAGTGTTCAACTCCTAAGAAAGATGATTCCTTATTTAGTGTCAAGTACACGTTCTTGATCTATCTCTAAGAATGCAATGTCATAATATGTTATATTCTTGTATCTATTATTGATTTGGGTTCATAGAATTGTTAATTCCTTCAATTGGTATCAGAGCCACATAGATACAGATAATAGCTATTATTATTTGTCCTGTTTCCATAAGTAAATCACATTTTCGTAACCTATGAACCCTAATGTCTTGGAATTCGATTTCTTAGAAATAGATCAATCATTTGCGAAATTGATTGAGGGCTTTTCTTAATCTGATCATTGCAATCAAAACCCCTCAAGAATCACACATTTTCGTTGAGAAAATAGAGAGATATTTCCAAAATACCGCTGCCCCTTGTTGCGCAAAACCCCAGAAATCTTGGTTAATCTTTCACTCAATTGAAGCTGTGATATCACGAAATTAATATGGGGCTTCTGTAGATCGGACATCCACGATCAACACCCCTCTAATATCATCAAATATGGTTGAGCATAGCTGGAGATCGAAGTGCGTCATTTTGTTCCATTTTTTGGGTCGTTTTTCGAAATTTCTTCCAAATCCTCCAGCTTTATATCGAAATTGAGTTGGGGCTTTCATAGATCGGTGGTATGCGAACAATATACTGAAAAATCAGTGTGTTTTGTTGTCCGGATTGTGAGATTGTATCGGGTCCATATGGCGGGTTTTTTGCGACCCGTTTCAGCACCATCCGGGTGAAGAAGAAGCAAACTGCTTCAGCACGTTGCCCACTCACGGGGACCAGCGCGTGTGGGGGCGCGGGCCCTCCTCCGGGGCCCACAAAATTTTTTTTAATTTAAAATATATATTTATTATTTCTGGTATTTTGGTATTTTTTAGGAAAATTTTTGGACATCCTAAAATATTTTATATTGTTAAATACGAGAATAGTATGTAATTTTCAATATTATATTCTCGGATTTTGGGCCTAAATTTTTATACTTATTTTTTATTCTGTTAGTGACACTTTTGTATACTATACTCTCCCTATCAATATGTCATTACTATGGAATTACTTTTAGGCCTTTATTTAGATTGTTTATTTATGTTTATGCATGATATGAAATTATCATATTCTTTAAAGCATAATTACTCTTAATTTGTATAATTGTAATCTCACCTATCGTGGGTACAATTATTCAAATTTTGTGTTTGGTTAATAATTAAGTTTTATCCTTAATTATGATTTGTATTGCGTTAAAAATAATTATATCCTATCGGTGTGTTATTATTAATGTAATTTGTGATTATACAATGTACTATTTGTTTTATACTTATATCAATAATTGTTCGAGTACCCTATCGGTATTAGAATTTTTTGGTGATATAAGGTTTATACATTGTATATTTTGTGAAAATTCCTCTTGTGCCAATAACACTTTTGTGTACTGCACTCATTAAAAGTGATATGATTATGCAATTAATCTTAAAGTGTCAAATAAAATTATTCTTTTGGCATAATTTAATATTCTGTATATATTCTTTTTTCACTACTTTGTTTTTAGTGTTTGAATCCAAATTTTTTCTAGTTCACTATTCTTTTGTGACATATATATATATATATATTATTGACACTCTCTAATGATTAGTTTTAGTCACAAATTTAAATTTTGGGTCATTATGAGTTAAGTCCTTTTTTTTTTTAAATAAACTTATGTAGTGAATTATTAATTATTAAAATACATATTATTTTGTCATTTATGTATATTAAATTAATTTAAATTGGCAAAATTATTTATTTTTAATTATTCTAATATACATTATGTATTTATCACTACAATACTCTTTGAATGTAGACCCATAAATAATTTATTATTCTTAATTTTGTGACAGATATGCACTAAGCATTTTTCTCTAATCATGTGTCTTAGTCACAAAATAAATTTTGGATCATAATATAATTAAATCCTACACTTTAGTGAATAATGAAATTGCGTATTATTTTATGCCAAATCCTTTAATTATATTGCCTCGTTATTATTAATATGCTCACTTGTAAAATATCATCACTATAATTTTGTTGAACAATCCTCGAGATAATTGAAAATTCTGTCATCCTTGTAATCTATATGAATCATATTGATTTATAATTAGAGTTTTTTTCTTTTGAGCTGACAATCTGTAATGTTTTATGATACTCTCATTATATAAGTCATTAAAGCTCATAAACTCTACACACAAGGATGAATGACACTCTTTGAGGTTAGTTGCAAAATACTTATTTTTTGACTTATTATATAATTGCATATAAGGAGAAATTTGTTTATAAGATATTATTCTTCTTTTGAGGTTATTTTCATTATTAAACTATTCATTTGTATATGAATGTGTCCGTTTTCCTGAATATTATAAAATTAAAAGGACTCTATAATCAATTTATCGATTGCTCGTAATAATACTTCCTTTTGAAATTATATTTTTATTTATAATGGCAGTATAGTGTAAATGTGTGATTACACATCTTGTTTTAAAGTTCTATTCTGGGATATATAAAATTGCTTTATTTTTTTTTTATATATGCTTCACTCAGTCAAGGATAAATAATAACATTTGTTATTGCACTCTTTTATATTAAAGTGTTGAGATCATGAAATTAATGTCATGATCCTTATGTGGACAAAGTCATGTTAATTTCATGCTTATACTAGTGTACATGTCTTGAATTTATTTGAACATGACTACTTGTTAAATATCCTTTTAAATGAGAATTTTGGTTAATACAATGTAAAACATTTCTGACTTATTATGATTTGGGACCCTTAGGCGGGATTATGATAAGTAAGGAATTTTTTATGAAGGGCGTGTTTGACTTTGTATATAGAATCATTTAATCCTCTACTTATACGATAAATGTTTCCTTGTTATTAGCCCATTGGTTACATTGTATTATTACATTTCTTATTTATTGTAATTCGGGACCCTTAGGCAGGATTACAGTAGATAAGAAATTCTCTTTAAATGGCATTTTTGGCTGTAAATGGGGATAATTTAATTCTTTTTTGTGCATATTAAATGTTTTTCCTGTTGTCTTTGATATCATCCTTCTTGCCTAACTTTGTCAAAACTATGAATGCAACTTATATATTATTATGTGAAACTTGACATGTGAGTTAATTGGGCATAATTCTTTTGTAATTCAATATTATGTTAAATTTTTTTTTGTCTATCGCAATGCAAATTTGTGTTAAATGAAACTTTTTTTTAACTCAAATGCATTGCAATTATTGTTGGATTAATCTACTCATTATGTGATAGAGAAAAATAGTTGAATATTCTCTTAAATCTTTTTGAATATTCTTTTATTATTAGTTCAACTATTTTCTCTATCAAGTGGGAGAATCTTGGATATTGTAATTAAGATCCCATAAGTGGGATTGTAAATTGATACATTATTTTTACCTTAGTAATTGTCCAATTAATAACATGATTTCTTCTTTACATATTGTTTGTCGTTGTTTTATTGTATGGACCTATATATATTGAGGATATTATAGTCTTTTCGAGAATATTAAAATATACTGAACTCCTATCCTTGTTAAGAAAATATAATTAAATCCCCAATTAGTCTTCAATGTTTCTTGAGAATAATTTCTCTATTTTATATCATTATTCTATATCATTATAAATGATATATTTGGGATATACTAAGCAATATTTTTTATTATTGTTATCTTTTGAGATACAATATAATATTGTCTAATATATAATACTTGAGGGAGTTACAGACTATTTGTTGTTATATCCTCAATTATAGTGAAATATAGGTCTCATGTACTTCTGCTGCGGTAACCTAATCTTGTGCTCAAGTACGTGGGATTATTATTTAATACTTGAGTTTTGAGTGAGTTGTTGAAAACTTGCAAGTGATCACATATTTTGTTTTAAAAAAATATCAGGGATTTTGATCTCACTCATGTGATGAAGGTTACCTTATTTATAAAATTCTTTTAGAATTTATTTTGCTAATGACTCGAGGAGATTCGATGGTATAAAGTGTCAAACAGACACTTATAATCTCCTTAATTCTATATGCAGAATATGTGGTTAATTATGATACCCAAATTTTGTAAAGATCTGTTATTGATAAATTATATGTTGGGTTTTTCATATTACTATCATGTAACCACTTCTCATAATAATTCTGCGCTAATTTATTTCTCTCTGATTTATAAACACATTCTTCAAGAGAGAAAGATGATGAGTTTTAGACTCATTTTGGATATTATACTGCAGAGTTAAGATCTCACTGTTAAATATTATATCATTAAAGTATTTTAATGCTAGTGGGCTCTAATGGAAATTTTAATTTTGTTTAGGTATACTAGATTAGTGAGAGTGTGTACACACTATTGTTGTGTCTCGAGACTTATTAATCTTATATTGCCATATATTTGTGCGCGCATTTTGTGATCATATGGCATATTTTAAAAGGACATTGTTGGATCGCAGTAGATGCCAATGCCATTTGTTGGGAATTGCACATTAATCTCTTTAGCATGCAATTATATTGTGTTTCTTTTGACCCAAAATACCACATTCTGATAGATCACAGATATATAAGTACTTAGCAGGTATAATATTAGTACTCCTATCGAGTATAACATTCTGCATTCTTGAAGTACTTGTAAATCTTATGTTTGGACCAACAGTCTGAAGTGATTGCTCATTATTGACATTCTTGTTGCCACATTAATCTATTGTATCATTCTATTTAAAGTAAGTGTCTATGTCTTCCATGCAGAAGATTCTTGAATTTCCTAATTGTTTCTGGATTACCATATTCACTTATTTAGTAGAATTTAGATTAATTGAATGTCAAATATTATAGAGCATTTGTTGTTTTAGCCCATATGTAATCGCTCTTATTACTGGGCTATTGTGAGCACTTAGGCACATGTGGATTATGTTTTGGCATTTACAAATTTCAGACTTGAATTGAGCATATTGTTAGAGAAAACATGCTTGGACAACCGCTAACCAAAGACTTAACTATTGGAGTTTATCGAAATATTGCAACTCATGTTTTGGTTAAAGTCTTATGGTGTTTTGGGTTAGTGGGAGTCTGAAATTATTTTATATGAGATATGATGAGATGACGTCTCTTTGATATATCATATCTCTTATAGCATTTTCAGATGCTTGGACTATACTTGGATTGCATATTACTCTTAACTTGATTATGCTTTTTCCAAATACATTATACATTATTCTTTATATGGAATGTATGTCTTTAATATATATAATTTGCTTCCCTATCGGATACCATATCTGTAGCGTTGAAGCTTATGTTTCTTAGACTATTGATTGATACGTACTTTAACCATAATTGAAATTCTAGTCATAAAATTCTTGTTGTTCCAATAGTTGATTAATGTTATCCAAGTGGGAGAATGTTAGATTAATTATTTTAATTAATCAAAATTATGGATTAGCATTAATTAATTATCTGGAATTATAATTAATATGTTAATTATGGTTAATAGCATTGTATCAATATAATGAATTGTATTGGGCTTATGTTCTGAATAGCCCGTGATGAGTTGGGCTGTTCAATTGATGCCCAATGAGAGGTCCTTGCCCTCATACGATAAGTTACTTAATCGTTATCCCATTAGACGGTTAATCTTTAGCCTGATGAACCATTCGTGATTGATGGGAGTTTACTCTCATTCCAGTGCTCAACTCCTAAGAAAGATGAATCCTTATTTAGTGTCAGGTACACGTTCTTGATCTATTTCTAAGAATGTGATGTCATAATATGCTATATTCTTGTATCTATTATTGATTTGGGTTCATAGAATTGTTTTACAATTCCTTTATATCATACTTTGTCCCCGCCAATAATATATATCTTGCCACATATTCTAGTTTTCTAAAATTACAAGAAATTTTAACTTATGTGGCAAGATATTATTAATGGAGAAAAGGTGTGATACACAAATATGAGACAGCAAATCCTCATCCGTGTGAAGCTAAATGGTGCTTTATTTATAGTTGAGGTGTGTATGCCCTTTTAATTTTCGAGGGTGTCTGGGGCAAAATTAGGCATATAAGGAAAGTTAGCAAGCTTTAAAAGGAGAAACTAAACACAGGGATGCATAAACAGGGTTCACATATAAAGAAGAAATAACACAAAATTATTCATAGAATGATTAATTCCACAAGAACCAATGCCAATTTTTTGTAATAAACATATATTTTCTTTTTATAAGCAAAGAATATATTGATGAGAGTATAAAAAATACTCTAACTTTTATGCAAGAACAGTAAATAACACACAAAAAATAGAAAGAAAGAAAAAAGAGAACCTATGTAAGTAAGCATCATAGATTACAAATGGATCTGCCCATAAAAAAAACCATCACAAATCAAACCATTCATGATCCTATTTTCCTGAACCACGACATATTGGAATATCTTCACCATACTTGTTTTGACAGCAGCAGCAACCACTCCTAACACCCCTGCAAAATCAGCTCTAACTGCCTTGGACATCATGCGGCAACCAACCCAACCGCTGTACTGATTCCTGTTCATCCAGCCTAAAATTTGTTGCAATGCAGTAGGTAGAGACATCCCAAAAGCAAAGAACATTGCTCCATAAGCCAAAATCAAATAAAATAGCAATGCTATCTATTCAGTATGAATAGCTTTGCAATGAAATCCATAAATCAACCAATGAAAATCAAACATGAGTGACAACATATAATGCATTCATGCTAAGGGATCTCATGGAGTCCTATGAGATCCCTTCAAGGTTTTTGTTAGATATTTGGGGTGTTGATCTGGTTTTTGTTAGATATTTGGGGTGTTGATCTGCAACAAAGAAGAGAAGACAAAGAAAATGCACAATCTCCAAGGCGTGTGAGGACACTAGACTTTATGTTCGATTCGCCCCCACCAATCTCTATCTAGATTGGATGCAACAGGTGTAAACAGCGAATCCTCTTCAGAATACAATGGAACAACCTTGGTTTGGTTTGCACACCCTAAACCAAGCGTATCGTCAATGGCATTTTACAGAACAATAGTTTTCTAAACTCTCTCTGCGCACAAGGGAGAAAAGAAAGTGATTTGGAATGGACAAGACTTGACATTTTCGTCAACCTTTCCTACAAACAGAGTGGTTCTATTTATAGACCAACTCATGCCACTTGGTGAATGGAAACAACCTTTCATTAATTGAAAGAAGGAATGCAACCTTTCATGCATGTATCCTTTGATGTATAGACGCATACGCTCATGATATAACACACCTGATAGGAAGGATTTTAAACTCATGAAGAGACACCTTTCCTCTTGTGTGTTTTAGGACTTCCATATTTTGGAAATATCTCACAATCCCCCACCATTTTCAAAATAAACCCAAATCCCATTATTCCGGAAATCGCATGCTTTCAAACAAAGGTATCTCGGGGATTTGAACCTTTGCTTAGTAAGAAATGGATTTCACTCGTCCCGAATAAAATGGTAGACAAGCTTTGAACCAAATATTCATTAGAAGGAGCGTGCATAACTTACACATGAAATCTCGATACCATTGAACGACGTGAAAGCCAACATTTTTGATGAAGCATTGTGTCTTGTATCCTTTTCATGAGAGCTTTAAGAGTCAAGCCCTTAACTCCAAAAAGCGGCCCTACTTCACTCTCACATAGGTAGACTCTATCCGAAGCGCCCCCATAATTAAAGCACTTCAGCATATATATGCTATAGGTCCATTAAGAGCAAAAGCTCATCCTCCCTCCTATATTTCCTTATGGTCCAAGTACTTTTAAACCTTGGGATGTATCTATTGTCAAGTACTTGCAATCACTCTAATAGTGTACTTTGGCCACATTGAACTCAAGACTTGTTGCTACTCAAGTGTGAGTTGGGTTTCCACCATTGGTGATCATTTAGATGTGGGCTTGAGTCCTATCCCTAATGATGCCTTCAACACCATTTCCCTTGTCAGTTCCTTCGTCAAGGATCTGCAAGATTCCTTTCTGTTCGTACAGAAACTATGGATATTACTTCATTTATAATTTATTCCTTCACATAGTTATGTCATAGTCCAATCTGCTTGGACTTTCCATTATAAACCTGGCAATATGCCTGTGATAGTGTTAACTAACTATCATCGTGTATGGATAGTGGGGCCCTTGACTTTGTTCAAATTGATATCTCATACAACAAAATTCTAAGTCATTTAGCCTCTTTTCTATTTGCAATAAATGCTATGAATTCTGCAGCCATGGTGGAGCCGACAATGTAAGTCTCTTTCTTGGAAACCCAAGAGATAGCACCCCCACCATGTGTGAAAATCCAAATGCTTATTAAAGCATGATCTTCTTTACCCAATTGGCATATGTGTATCCTTCCAACACCAAAGGATAATCATTATAGTTTAAACTATAGTTCATTGTCCCCTTCAAGTATTTTCAATACTATTGGGACATCATGCCAATTGTATTTACTTGGATTACTTGTATACCTACTTAGTCTACCTAAAACATATGTAATGTCTAGTCGAGTACATGTTGTGGCATATATCAAGCATCCAATTATTTTGAGTATTCAAGTTATGCTACTGAACTACTTTTATTTGGTACTACATTAGTGTTATGATCAAAGGGAGTAACAACATGTTGATAATCAAAGTGATCAAATTTATTTAATACCTTTTCTATATAGTGAGATTGGGACAAACCTATATTCTCACCATCTTTTATTATTCTAATTCCTAGAATCACATCAGGTTCCCCTAAGTCTTTCATATCAAAATTACTGGATGGAAACTCTTAGTTTCTTCTAACTCATCTAGATCAGTACCAAAATTAACATATCATCAACATACAAACAAATCATGATACATTTTCCATTATGGAATTTACTATAAATACATTTGTCATATTCATTTATCTTATATCTATTAGCTAGCACAACTTGATCAAACTTTTGATGTCGATTCTTAGGAGCTTGCTTTAGTCCTCCATACATTGACTTATACAATTTACACTTTCTTTTCTTGACCATTAACCACGAACCCTTCAGGTCGTGTCATATACACCTCTTCATCTATTTTGCCATTTAGGAATACCATTTTCATATTCATTTGATGAATGACAAACATATAGATGGATGCAAGTGCCAAAAGCATTCTAATTGACGCAATCCTTGCCACAGGTGCATATGTATCAAAATAGTCAATGCCCTCCGTTTGTGTAAAACCCTTAGCAACTAGTCTTGCCTTAAACTTATCTATGGTTCCATCTACCTTTATTTTCCTTTTGAAAATCTATTTACAACCTATTGGTTTGGAACAAGGTGGGAGGTCTACTAATTTCCACGTTTTATTCCCCATTATTGAGTCGATTTCCTATTGTATAGCTTCTTTCCAGAAAGCGGCATCTTGTGACTTTATTGTCACTTCAAAATTTTTTGGATCACTTTCTATATTATAACAGATTGGTCCATAACGGTTTATAGACTCTCTTGTTCCTTCTACAAGGAACATGAAAAATAGTGGTCCCTAAGTTTTCTCTTTCCTAGCTCTTTGACTTCTTCTAAGTTCTGAACTTTCCAAAGTATCGTTATTAGATATATTGGTTTCCGGATTCTATGCATTACTATGAACATTATACTTGTGACTTGGAATTGAGTAATTATAACCTATCTTCTTGAAAGAATGCATCCTTAGACTCAATTACTGTATTTACAGGATATGAGTCATTAGATTCTATAACCATGAATCTATATGCGTTACTATTTTCAGCATAGCCTAGGAATACACATTCAATTCCCCTTTCACCTATTTTTTTTTTCCTTCTTTGGTTCAAGAACTTTCACTATTACCCTACAACTCTAAACTTTGAAATAATCGAGATTGGGCTTTTTACTTTTCCAAAGCTCCTATGGGGTTATCTTGTTTCTTTTGCTTGAAACTCTATTTAAATCTATTTTAATATGTAACAAGCCATCAACATGGCTTCTCCCCAGTAACTTTTTGCCAGACCAGAATAGGATAACATGACATTTAACATTTCTTTTAATACCCTTCTTTTTTTCTTTCAGCTATATCGTTTTGTTGTAGGGAATAAGATGTACTTGTTTGGTGAATTATTCTAGTAGACTCAAAGTAACTAGGATTATAAAATTCTCCTATTCTATTTCTTCTAAAGAACTTAATAAAAGTCTTATACCAAATAACTTCAATTTATTGATATAATATAATAACATATATAAGCACCGCAACTTCTAGGTAATTGAACATATGCTTTTCAGTCTAAGATTTATTTTCGTTATTTGGAACTAGCAAAAAATTTATAAAATAAATTATAAATATAACATCCAAATTATAACATTGGGATATATAGTATTAATGACCAAATGAAAACATAAATGAAACATTGTCCTGGTGGTCACTAAGTTTGAATTGAATCAACTGATTCAGGGACTCTTGAGCAACGCATCCAGCCACTGCGACACTACATGAAGCAATGAAAACTATCCACTGAATTTAAATGTTAAACTGAAATCAGCGTCTGGGTGCAACCCTAGCAACAACCCGGGTCAACAAGACCCATTTTACATAAACCCGGGTTCACATGACCCCGAGCCATTTTTGGCCATTCAATCCCAAATCTAAACTTATTTCCATTGTCTTTATATCTTGGATTCATGTCTAAACATGTTCTAAAGTAATTAACTACATGTCATAATAGAAACAAACAAAACAATGATCTAAAATCATTAGGGTTTTCTATAACGTTCTTCCATGAACATTCTTGTCCATTTTTATCACTTAGAACAATCTAAAAATATGTATTCAAAACATTTCTAATATCTACATAAGCAAGACACCAATATCATCTTATATCTATATATTCATGCACTTGTAATATAAGATTATCAACTCTAAAAACAATTGGTTCTTGCATGGAAAACTTCACCAATGCATGGATTTGATATGATCATTCATATACAAGACCTTTCTATCAAAGTAGAGCAACATACATGCATGCATCATAAACCAAATATATTCATGCTTATCAATACTCACATATTAGAATAAATTCTAAATAAATTCTAAATCATGTATCTAAAGCTTTAATGCCACATGTAAGCAATACTTAGTGTATGCATCAACAAACTATCATATAGACATCGATAGCAACATCTAGAACATTATGATTTTCACATAATTTGTAAAGAAACGTGTACCGTTCTCAATGGGCTTTGATGGAGAAACAACCATTCTTACTCTTTTGGTCTTATTATATTCAGAATATACACCATCTTCAATGTTGTTAGAAGAAAGACCATCTTCTTATGCCATAGCAGAAATTTGCCACCACTAAACCTCTCTAGTTTGACAACGAACTCGAAAGTCATCCCCCTTCAATGTTGCAGACACCATTATTATAGAACGAATACTTGAACCTAAAGATTGTTAGATATTTGGGGTGTGGATCTGCAACAAAGAAGAGAAGACAAAGAAAATGCGCAATCTCCAAGACGTGTGAGAATACTAGACTTTAGGTTCGATTCGCCCCCACCAATCTCTATCTAGATTGGATACAACAGGTGTAAACAGAGAATCCCCTTCAGAATACAATGGAGCAACCTTGGTTTGGTTTGCACACCATAAACCAAGCGTATCGTCAATGGCATTTACAG
Organism: Ammopiptanthus mongolicus; assembly: GCA_039655645.1. Taxonomy (NCBI): domain Eukaryota; kingdom Viridiplantae; phylum Streptophyta; class Magnoliopsida; order Fabales; family Fabaceae; genus Ammopiptanthus; species Ammopiptanthus mongolicus. Next base: position 14,507,577 of record CM077344.1, on the reverse strand, counting down.
AACAATAGTTTTCTAAACTCTCTCTGCACACAAGGGAGAAAAGAAAGTGATTTGGAATGGACAAGACTTGACATTTTCGTCAACCTTTCCTACAAACAGAGTGGTTCTATTTATAGACCAACTCATGCCACTTGGTGAATGGAAACAACCTTTCATTAATTGAAAGAAGGAATGCAACCTTTCATGCATGTATCCTTTGATATATAGACACATACGCTCATGATATAACACACCTTTTAGGAAGGATTTTAAACTCATGAAGAGACACCTTTCCTCTTGTGTGTTTTAGGACTTCCATATTTTGGAAATCCCTCACAGTTTTAAATCACGATCTGCGACTGCAATTGCGGCCATGATATTGTGATTTGGATAGTCTCCACAATTACACCGCAACCATAGTTAAGCTGATCGCATCAGCTCTATTTTCCAGCAATTGTCAATTGCGGTAAACTCAAGTAAAAGTAACTGCAACTACGAGTGAAACCGCAGTTTAAAACCACACATAGAAATATGCATGAGCATGATAAACCCACCTCAAAAGGAGCAAAGCCAGTTTCTCCATTCATGTTGAAGGCTGAGATTCCCTTTAGCAATCTCAATAAAGGTTAAGCAGCACAATAACCAGCCAATATGCCCATAATATAATTATAGTAATTTGAACTCAAACAAAACCTTTGAGTTTTGGCATTGTTAATGATAAGCCATATGCGATATAAGTGTTGGAACCAAAGTGGTCATGGTCTAGATAATCCCTTAAGTTTTGATGTTAACAAAGAGCTAATTTAAGATGAACAAAGATTTGTTATGGACTAATGTTTTATATTAAGTGTGCAGGACAAATCTAAATTGAGTCTAAAGACTTTGTCTCGTCCAACATAGTCCAAAGACGTTATCTCGTCTGACATAGTCCAAAGACGTTATCTCGTCCAACATAGTCCAAAGACTTTATCTCGTCCAACACCTATTCTTGGTTTACGACTGGACGATAACTTATAGAACCATTGAGTCCAAAGACTCTTTTGGTTACCTTCTGTAATAGCTAGTCCAATAAATGTCTTTTAAATTTCAAGCGCGAATATCTTTGTAAAAGCATTTGAAATTATTATTCCATGTAAAAGGCTTATACCAGTGGGACAAAACATTCTCTGTAAGATTCGTACAAAAGAAAAGCATAAGCCAGAATGTCTCTATCACCTAAAGAAGTTGACCTTCTTGTTTTGGATAAACAAAAGGCAACTTTCGTTCTACTCAGAGGATATGTCAGCACCACTTTTAGCTATCTCCCTGATAGTCTATTCTGCTGATCAGAAACTTCAGAAGCTATCAGACTCAACGGATCAAATGCATTCAATGCTCATCAGAACGGATCCTTTTCCATCCGTTGAAGACTGAAGACTGCTCAAAGAAAAGAGGCTATATATACCTTCATCTTTTGAAAGTGCATAATCAAAAGAAACGTTGAACGAAACTGAACTTGAGCAAAAATACAAGTGAAGCTGCACATAGCATTTCAAAATCCTTCAAGAGATAAAAGAGAAAATCTCAAAGCTTGCAAAGCTAGAAAAGCTACTCTGATTCTAACCTTCATATTACTCTCTGTGTAGAGCTATTTTCAAGAGTCTAAGCTTTAGTTTCGAATTCTCACATTTAGTGAGTTAGTAGAACAATCTTTTTCAAAACCATAGTTTGGTTGAGCCTGAAGAGGCTTGTCTGTAAAAGAATACTTAGAGAACCTGAAGAGGTTGAGAATACTGCCTGAAGAGGTGTTGAATATTTTGTAACAAAAGGTTTTGTTATAGTGGATAAAGCTCTCAAGTAGAGAGGACTGGACGTAGCTCTTTGGTGAAGAGTGAACCAGGATAACATCTTTGTGTTCTTTTCTCTCCCTTACTCTTATTTTAGATTATTATCTAATTAACTAACTGGGATTGAATTGCCTTTCTTTACGCTATCAAACTAAGTTAGCGTCCAACGTGGTGTTTGGAAGAGCTCTCTTTGCTTTCAATCGTTTTAGCGTCCAATCTTGAGAAAAACATTATCTGCTTACGAAAAGAATTTAAAATTCTCTAAAACACAATTCAACCCCCCTTCTTGTGTTTCAAACAGGTTCCTTCAATTGGTATCAGAGCTCAGCCTCTGGGTTGAGCACTTTGCCGTGTAGAGGAAAAGATCCTACTGCAGATATGTCTGGACCAGGTATGCCAAGCGGGAGTCAACCAGTTATGGAAGGCACTTCCATGACCAGACCGCCGTTCTTCAACGGTACTGATTACCTGTACTGGAAGGAGAGATTCAAAGGTTTCATCCTCAGTACAAACTCAGCTCTCTGGGCCTGAATCACAAACGGTCCTAACGTTTGTCTCAACTCTGACGGGACAGACAAAGCAGAGGACGACTGGACAGATGCTGAACGGGCTAGAATGGAACAGAATCATAAAGCAAGATATGCTTTAATGTGTGCTCTCAGTCCTGACGAATTTCAGAAGATTCACGCATGTGAATCAGCCAAACAAATATGGGACACCTTGTCTAATCTCCATGAAGGGACAACCAAGGTGAAGGACTCTAAAATCATCATGCTGGTTGGCCAGTATGAAATGTTCACCATGGCTGAAGGAGAGTCCATCCTTGACATGATGGGTCGCTTTCAGACGATCATCAACAATCTGAAATCCCTTGGAAAGGTCTACACTACCAAGAAGAATGTCACCAAGATTCTTAGGAGTTTGCCTAAGAAATGGAGACCTCTTGTCACTGCAATCACCCAGGCCAAAGATCTCTCCACTTTGACTCTGGATGATCTTGTCGGGACGCTTCAAGTTCACGAGCAGGAGCTTGATCTTGACAATCCAGGAAAGAAGAACAAAGGGATTGCCCTGAAAGCTCATAGGTCCAACAACTCAAAAGCCTTAAAAGCTGATGAGTCCAGTGATGAAGCTGATCAGTCTGATGATGATGTATCAGACGATGATGAGCTATCCTTTATCTCCAGAAAGATTCAGAATATGTGGAGAAAGAAAAATGGAATGAAGAGAAGGCCATTCCAAAAGAAAAGCTTCAAGGATCATGCTGAACCCAAGGATAAAAGTCAGCTGGTCTGTTTTGAATGTAACAAACCAGGACACTTCAAAGCTGATTGTCCTACGCTAAAGGACAAAAAGAAGAAAAAGAACTTCATGGCAACTTGGGAGGACTTGAACTCTTCTGAAGAAGAAGAAGAAGAAGAAACAAATGAAGAGGCTAATCCATGCCTATGGTCCAACAAGCAAGATGAAGACTCTTCGGACGATGAACAATTTGTTGTTCCCGGAGAAAGAAGTCAGGAGTCTACCTCTGGAAGAGGAAGGAATGTGAATGTTCCACCCATCTTCAAGGGAACAGACTATACTTATTGGAAATCAATGTTCCAATTATACGTCCAAGCTCAAAATTATGAGCTGTGGGACATCTTCACAAACGGAGATTATCGTCCAACGATTACCCATGAGGACGGTTCAACATCGTCCAAACATGAAACAGACTGGACGAGTGATGATATCAGACGATGTTCTCAGAATGCCTATGCCAACTGGTGTCTTGTCAACGCCCTTGATCGTCCAAGATTGGACATGGTCTCGCAACTCCAAACAGCTAAGGAGAAGCTGGACGCTCTGGAACATCGATCTGTTCAGACCAAGGAGCTCGTCTACCTCAAATCTCTGCCTAATGGCCAAAAGCTCTTCGGACGCTGAATCAGAAGATGACGAGGTATCCGTTTCTGACTCTCTTCAAGAAGCATATGATGAACTGCTAAATGATTCTTCTATATTGCATCATCAATACATCGTGCTTAAGAAAAAATTGTCAAAAGTAAATAAGGAGTTGGAAGAGTCCAACAAACTAAATAAGCAGCTTGTTGAAGAGAATAATAAGCTTAAAGCTGAGAATGTCAGTCTAACTGACAAACTCACCTCTGAGTCCAGTGAACCTCATGAGGTAACTAGACTAAAACAAGAGGTATCTGATCTCACCAAAAGCGTAACTAAGCTTGTTGGAGGATCAGAGAAGCTAGACCTGATATTGAGGTACACTAGATCACCTCATGATAAGTCTGGCCTAGGCTATGACTCTGAGAAACAAACTGCGTCTCAGAAAATATCAGGGTCCAACAAAAATCACAAGGCTTTTCATTCCTATGGAAAGCAAAAAGAAAATAAATTGCATGCATCCAGAACTTACTGTAAGATTTGTGGAAAGAGTGGTCACACTTCTTCAAAATGCATTTACAAAAATAAAAACAAAATGCATGGACGAAGACCACCAACTAACCCAAAAGGACCCAAGTCTATCTGGGTACCTAAGAATATGATAATACCTGTTGCAGATCTGCTTAGCAACACAAAAAAGACCCCAGTCCTGGTACTTGGACAGTGGTTGCTCACGTCACATGACGATAGAAAGGTGTATGTTCCAAGAAATCCGTGAGAAGTCTAGTGGATGGGTCACCTTTGGAGGCAACCAGAAGGGTAAGATAGTAGGAATAGGTAAGATTGGTAAGCATCCTCTTCCCTCTATTGATAATGTTCTTCTGGTTGAAGGATTAAAACACAACTTGCTTAGCATAAGTCAATTATGTGACAGTGGGTCTGTTGTTTCCTTCAATAAAGGTGAATGTATGGTCAAGAACCCTGATGGGTCCATCTTATTCACTGCCAAAAGGCAAAATAATCTGTACAAGATTAATTTGGGGGAACTTTCAACTCAAAGTGTATCATGTCTGGTGTCTGTTGAAGATGAGCGATGGATCTGGCACAAAAGACTTGGTCATGCTAGTATGAGATTAATCTCTAAACTAAACAAGCATAACCTTGTAAGAGGCTTACCAAAGATTGTGTTTAGATCAGATGCTCTCTGTGACGCTTGTCAAAAAGGAAAACAAGTTAAGAACTCGTTTGAGTCCAAAAACATTGTTAGTACTTCTAGACCACTGGAATTGTTGCATATTGATTTGTTTGGTCCAACAAGGACGGCCTCTGTCAGTGGTAAGAAATATGGACTTGTCATAGTAGATGACTATACTAGATGGACATGGGTTAAGTTCCTTGCTCACAAGGATGAGTCTATCAAGGTCTTTTCTATATTCTGTAAGCGAGTTCAGAATGAAAAAGGCGTATTCATCAGCTCGATCAGAAGTGATCATGGTGGCGAATTTGAAAATGAGCTCTTTCAAAGGTTCTGTGATGAAAGTGGTATTCATCACAATTTCTCTGCTCCTAGAACTCCACAACAAAACGATGTTATTGAGAGGAAGAACCGATCTCTTCAAGAGATGGCTAGGGCAATGCTCAGTGATAATTCTGTCCCTAAGCACTTCTGGGCTGAAGCTGTAAATACTGCCTGCTATATTCAAAACAGAATATACATAAGACCAATCTTGAATAAGACTCCTTATGAATTGTGGAAAGGACGCAAACCCAACATCTCTTATTTCCACCCCTTTGGATGTCAATGTTTTATTTTAAATACTAAGGATCAACTAGGAAAGTTTGATGCCAAAGTAGATAATGGAATATTGTTAGGATTCTCTGAAACGTCTAAAGCTTTTAGAGTCTATAACTCTAGAACGTTGATTGTTGAAGAATCCATTCATGTTAAATTTGATGACAAACAGCCTGATAAGAGATTATCAGAGCTAGATGATTCTTTTGCAGATATGAATCTGAATGATTCAGATGCTCGTCCAACAACCAACAAAGACGAGGCATCAGACGCTATGATGGACGCATCATCGTCTCAGCAAGCTGTAAATACCCCTCGTTCATGGCAATTCAGAACTTATCATCCCGAGGATCAAATCATTGGCAAACCTAATGATAGCGTCCGGACAAGGTCAACTTTCAGAGAGCAAGCTGACTCAGCCTTCATCTCTGAGATGGAACCAAAGTCTGTGGACGAAGCCTTATTGGACGAGTGCTGGATCCTCGCTATGCAAGAAGAGCTCAACCAGTTTCAACGTAGTGATGTTTGGACGCTGGTCTCCCTGCCTAAGGATAAGTCTGTAATTGGAACCAAGTGGGTCTATCGCAACAAGCTGGACGAGGATGGCAAGGTGGTAAGGAATAAAGCAAGGCTAGTTGCCCAAGGCTACTCACAAGAGGAAGGTATTGATTATACTGAAACCTTTGCTCCAGTAGCTAGATTAGAAGCTATACGCATCTTACTTTCATATGCTGCACATCATAACATCATGCTTTACCAAATGGATGTAAAAAGTGCATTTCTAAATGGTGTAATTAATGAAGAAGTATATGTTCTCCAACCACCCGGTTTTGAAGATCAGAACCGTCCTGAGCATGTATATAAGCTTAAGAAAGCTTTATATGGACTCAAGCAAGCTCCTAGAGCTTGGTATGAGAGACTCAGCTCTTTCCTAATGGAGAATGGCTTCTCGAGAGGAAAAGTGGACACAACTCTTTTTAGAAAAGTGAATAAAAAGGAATTTATTGTTGCTCAAATTTACGTTGATGATATAATATTTGGTGCAACTGATGAATCTCTTTGCCAAGAATTCTCTGAATTAATGCAAAGGGAGTTTGAAATGAGCATGATGGGAGAACTAAAATTCTTCCTCGGACTTCAAGTAAAGCAAACTTCAGACGGAGTGTACATTCATCAGACGAAGTACACAAAGGAGCTTCTAAAACGCTTCAAGTTGGACGATTGTAAACCTATGAATACACCAATGCATCCAACGTCCGTGCTAAACAAAGATGATAAAGATAAAAAGGTAGACCAAAAGGTATATAGAGGTATGATTGGTTCCCTCTTATATCTAACTGCGTCCAGACCTGATATCATGTTTAGCATTTGCTTATGTGCTCGTTTTCAATCTGATCCAAGAGAGTCTCATCTCTCAGCAGTAAAAAGAATCTTTAGATACTTAAAAGGTTCTACTAATCTGGGTCTTTTGTATAAGAAAATTGATGAATACAGATTAGTTGGATTCTGTGATGCTGACTATGCTGGAGACAGAATAGAAAGGAAAAGCACAAGTGGAGGGTGTCACTTCATTGGTGCTAATCTCGTCTCATGGTCAAGCAAAAGGCAAAGCACAATTGCTCTATCAACTGCTGAAGCTGAGTACATTGCTGCAGCCAGCTGCTGCTCACAACTGCTATGGATCAAACATCAGTTGGAAGACTACAACGTGTTTGTAAGCAACATCCCTATCATGTGTGATAATACTGCTGCTATTAATTTGTCAAAGAACCCCATACTGCATTCTAGAGCAAAGCATATAGAAATAAAACATCATTTTATTAGGGACTATGTGCAAAAAGGAACAATAGATATTCAATTTGTTGATACTGACCATCAATGGGCAGATATCTTCACTAAACCTTTAGCCGTAGATAGGTTTATATTCATAAGAAAATATCTGAACATGCATTTCATTGATTAACTGAGAGTCCAATGCATGCGTCCAATATTTGCATTACGTCCAATATATGCTCGTCCAGTGTACTTTCTGAATGCTCGTCTAATGCATTAATGAAACTCAATCTTTGTCGAATGAAATATTATCCTTCATTCCCTTAACTGAGTCAGTTTTTTGTTTTCTTTATTTGCCAAAAATGCTTTTTACGGTTTCAAAGTCTGAACGTGTGTCAGGCATTTAATGCACGTCGTTTCGCTCTCTCTTCTTCTTCTTTTTAAAACCTAAGTTTTGATAAAAATCAAACCTTTACAAAAAGCTTTAACCTTTCTTCTTGCATCTTCGAAAAGGAAAACCCTTTCTGAAAAACCTTTTTCTTCAAACATCCTCTCTGAAACTATGGCAACCTCTTCTGCTGCTGGCTCCAAGGGTAAAGGAAAAACCTTTAATACTCAGACTGCTGATGTCATGGTCGAGTACAAGTTTAACCTACAATTCCTGGCTGATAATGGGATTGATATCTTCTCTAACATCCATGCCGCTGGATGGTCAAGCTACTTTGAAGGTTCTCCGGTAATCTACCCTGCTCTAGTTAGGGAGTTCTGGACAAACCCCATTGTCTCTGCAAGAGAGATTCGCAACAAGGTGCTTGATACTGAAGTAATAGTATCTGAAGCAACTATCTCTAATGCAACTGGGTGCGCTCAATCAGGCATAACTGTTGAAGATGACTGGGAAGAAGAGATTGGTGATGCTTCCACCATCAGAGATTGTCTATTGAAGAACTCAGGTGACAAACTCATAGCCTCTAAAATGACTGACAAGGCTAGGGTTCTTCACCAAATCTTGAACAAGGCTATCCTTCATAAAGTTGGGTCAAAGGATAATGTTTCAAAGGCTCATCAATTTTGCCTAGTTCATTTGATTCTTGAAAGGCAAATAAACCTTCCCCACCTCCTCTTTTCCTTCTTCAAATATGCCATTGAAGGCTCTGGGAAGAAGAACACTGCACTCATCTATGGCGCTCTTCTCTCCAAAATATTTGAGAAGCACATGGTCTACGACGACCTAAAGAACTTGGCTCCAGAAAGAAAGTTCAAATACTACGGAGTTCATGGGATTGAACGGGTGCATCAGCCTGAGTTTAGCAGGCAAAGTTTGGTAATGATGCAGTTGGACTGCTTTAAAAAGTCCAAACGTGAGGAAAAACAAAAAGGAGCTCAGACGCAAGGCTCAGAAGAAGCGTCTGAACAATGTGTCTCTGCTGGACGCTCTGCTGAACGAGCTCGTCCAATAGCTAAGACTTCTTCGTCTCGTCCAAAGCTCATCGTCCAACCTTCAAGAAAAAGGAAGCTGGTTCTAGCTCCCATTGATGAAGATGAAGAGGATAATCTACCCATCTCCAGGGTAGTTAAAGGACCAAGATTGGAAACTTCGTCTGCTGCACCTCTGCCCAAACCTTTGTCAACAAGGGCAAGGTCATCTCGAGCAAAGACGAAAGGTAATACTGAACCTATCTCCAGTTCAGTTATTATTTCTCCTGTCGTCCAATCGTCCGAGATAGAAGACTTAACCTTTGAACCTTCCCTACCACTCTCACCCACTAACCTACCACAAACCCAAACTCTAGCTTCCCCAAATGAACCCGAAGACTGGTTCACACCCTGGGGAGATCATCCCTTCCAACCCTATGGTGCTCCCTACCCCAGACCGATCTTTCCCATAAGCAAATATAGACGCCTCCCTGGAGTAGACTACAACAATAAATGCTCAATTTGGGCTGAAGTCAAACGCAAATTTCCTGTTCTATTCCTTAAACACACACCCCCCACTACTGAACCTCACCCCAAAAGCCCTCTTCCATTACCCGAGTATGAATTTGAACAACCCTCCACATCATCCACCTCTCCACCTAAACTTGGCTATCACCCCATCCCATACACTTCACCTAAACCTCTGCCCTCTGAAACATACAATGCCCATGGACCATTGGTTACCTACCTTGAGAAGAAGACTTTTCCTCCAAGGAAAATCTTTCCCAACCTCATCAAGGACAAGGCATTCAAATGGTGCCACTACAATATAAAGAGGCATGTTGTTCTTCGCCATGAAGCCAAGAGAGGTTGCAAGACGGAGTATGAAAGAAGGGCAAGGACGTTTGGCTTAAGTAACTTCATCCTTGATCCCGACCTTTCTTTCATTCCAAGCTATCCATCATCTTGGAAGGAGTATTCTGATGTCCGGGACTTTCTTCCTTACTATGCTGTGCGGAAGGAGTGTGACATGCCTCGAGAAGCTAAGATCCATCACAACCTTCCAAAGAGATTTTGGTCAAAGTCTTCTCGCACTAGCGTAGGAGTTGTTCCTCCTCGAGCTTGCCCAAGGCTCCCTATCCTAGATCCCAACAAGGATAAGGACCTTCGCAAAAAGCTTGAATCATGGACGCTGCCTTACCAACATGCTTTTGATCCCCTGTTTTGGACAAAACATCGAGATGACTCTGGGGCTCTCGAAATTATTTGGAAGAAAGATCCTCGCTTCAGATTTGACCCAGATGCTAGGATATATTGGGAAAATCACATCTGGAGATGCTCCCAAGAAGCGTCATCATCTGGTTTATCAGTTGAGGAGAAAGCTGAGATTCGCGTCTACCCGAGACAATATCGAATCCGTGACGCAACCTTCATGATCATAGACGATATCTTTGGGATACCTCTTTATCCTAGAGATGTTCTGCCTATGCCTCCTATCAGATGGCGGGAAAATAAGTATGATGATGCTGATATCATACTTGAAGTGCTGCGTCCACCCGAACCTATTGTTGTTCCTCTTGCTCCTCCTACTCTTCCTCCTAAGCCGGTCATTCCTGAAGAGACTGGGGACACCGAAATTATCTATGCGGAACCCTCCTCTGAAACTCATGATAACGAAGTGGAACAAGTTGCAGACTCAGCTCAGTCCAAGTCTCAACCGGTCCCTCTCTCAATGGTCCATCCTGATGCTCCATCTCCTTCTCAGGCTCTGAGTGTAGTTCCTGATCAAAGAGGTGTGGACGCAACCCGGGCCACTGCTGAGAGCTCTGCCTCGGTTATTCCTCCTGAGTTTCAAGAGTTCGTTCAACGGACTATAGAAGCTAACAATGCGGTGCTCCTTCAGCAGATTGCGGCCATGTTCAAAGATTTCATTCCCAAACCTCCTCCCTCTTCTTAAAATTTTTTTTGTTTTCTTTGTTTTTCAAAACAACTGACTATGATGTGTTTCTCACTCTTTTGTCTGATAACAAAAAGGGGGAGAAAATGGATTTTGATTGATTGATTATTATTGATTGATTATTTAAAGTTAAATTTGTTGATTGAATCTTTAAATGATACATGTGCTCATATTTGTTGATTGAATCTTTAAATGATACATGTGCTCATATCTATGCTTTAAATGATTAAATGATTAGAATGTTTGTCTTAGGGGGAGCCCTTCAGCTCTCTAGGACTCTTTGTTCAATCAAAATTAGCATGTTTTGTCATCATCAAAAAGGGGGAGATTGTTGGAACCAAAGTGGTCATGGTCTAGATAATCCCTTAAGTTTTGATGTTAACAAAGAGCTAATTTAAGATGAACAAAGATTTGTTATGGACTAATGTTTTATATTAAGTGTGCAGGACAAATCTAAATTGAGTCTAAAGACTTTGTCTCGTCCAACATAGTCCAAAGACGTTATCTCGTCTGACATAGTCCAAAGACGTTATCTCGTCCAACATAGTTCAAAGACTTTATCTCGTTCAACACCTATTCTTGGTTTACGACTGGACGATAACTTATAGAACCATTGAGTCCAAAGACTCTTTTGGTTACCTTCTGTAATAGCTAGTCCAATAAATGTCTTTTAAATTTCAAGCGCGAATATCTTTGTAAAAGCATTTGAAATTATTATTCCATGTAAAAGGCTTATACCAGTGGGACAAAACATTCTCTGTAAGATTCGTACAAAAGAAAAGCATAAGCCAGAATGTCTCTATCACCTAAAGAAGTTGACCTTCTTGTTTTGGATAAACAAAAGGCAACTTTTGTTCTACTCAGAGGATATGTCAACACCACTTTTAGCTATCTCCCTGATAGTCTATTCTGCTGATCAGAAACTTCAGAAGCTATCAGACTCAACGGATCAAATGCATTCAATGCTCATCAGAACGGATCCTTTTCCATCCATTGAAGACTGAAGACTGCTCAAAGAAAAGAGGCTATATATACCTTCATCTTTTGAAAGTGCATAATCAAAAGAAAGGTTGAACGAAACTGAACTTGAGCAAAAATACAAGTGAAGCTGCACATAGCATTTCAAAATCCTTCAAGAGATAAAAGAGAAAATCTCAAAGCTTGCAAAGCTAGAAAAGCTACTCTGATTCTAACCTTCATATTACTCTCTGTGTAGAGCTATTTTCAAGAGTCTAAGCTTTAGTTTCGAATTCTCACATTTAGTGAGTTAGTAGAACAATCTTTTTCAAAACCATAGTTTGGTTGAGCCTGAAGAGGCTTATCTGTAAAAGAATACTTAGAGAACCTGAAGAGGTTGAGAATACTGCCTGAAGAGGTGTTGAATACTTTGTAACAAAAGGTTTTGTTATAGTGGATAAAGCTCTCAAGTAGAGAGGACTGGACGTAGCTCTTTGGTGAAGAGTGAACCAGGATAACATCTTTGTGTTCTTTTCTCTCCCTTACTCTTATTTTAGATTATTATCTAATTAACTAACTGGGATTGAATTGCCTTTCTTTACGCTGTCAAACTAAGTTAGCGTCCAACGTGCTGTTTGGAAGAGCTCTCTTTGCTTTCAATCATTTTAGCGTCCAATCTTGAGAAAAACATTATCTGCTTACGAAAAGAATTTAAAATTCTCTAAAACACAATTCAACCCCCCTTCTTGTGTTTCAAACAGGTTCCTTCAATAAGCACAGGCCCATAAGAACGAAATTGGAGGTGGAGATAACAAGAGTGTTAATTGCACAAGGTGTCTAGGACCCAAAAGCACCATCTACTGTTTTACTCCAAATACTGTTGGCTGCTGGCTGGCAGTACCAAATTAATGGTTCAAAACCCATCTTTGGCTCAGTCAGTTGACACAAACCCTCCACAGATTTCACCAATGATGCTTTAAGAGCTCTCTTTTTAACACTAGAGTGAGTAACTGCAACAGCAAAGAGCAAACCACCACTGCAACAAAAAAACGCTTTTAATAGTGTTTCTGTACAAACTTTAATAGTGCGTTAACGCGCTATCTATGTCCCTGTAATTAAATGTTGTCAATAAAGATAGCGTTTAGGAGGCGCTATCACAGGTGTAACTTTAGATAGCGTTTTCCTAAATAAACGCTATTATAAGGTCGTTTTAAAGTTTTCGCGGGTTGTCTTAAGATAGCGTTTGTTTTAACAAACGCTATCTAGAGTTACACCCTAGGATAGCGTTTTCAGAAACAAATGCTATCTTAAGTATGACTTTAGATAACGTTTGTTTAAACAAACGCTATCTATTTGATATTTTTTTTTTCAAGTTCAGTTTAATTCTTATATCTTTACTTTCTCCCTGCATGTTCAGCAAAAAGCTATTCAGAGGCTACAATCTCCAACAGGTGCATCAATCACATACTTTAGAACATATATGACAGTGTGCAGCAATCACAACACAACAAAAAAGATGTCAATATCATCATATATTTATGAAACAATCTCCAACAGTATGTGCAGCAAAACTCAGGCACCTAAGTTAGTTGAACCAAATTAAACCATACGTAACAAAGTACATACTTTAGATCATATATATGACAAGGGTAATCAAATAAAATTATCAACAATATAGCGAGACCAATCTTCCTTGACTTCAGATAGTTGAGCACTGGAGTATGTGACGCATTTGCAGTCAGGGAAGTACTGCAATATCAAAATTTACTAAATTAAGTTACAATTGCAATAAGCCGATAACATTTGAATGGTCACATTTAAGAGTAAATAATCAGTACTGAAACTACATACCGTCACTGGTATTTTAACTTGGTTTTGTAAGATAATTTCCTTCATGAAACGCATGACGTAATATCCACAATCTATATTGTTGGTTTGTCTGGGGCACTATAAAACAGAAATAATAAATCAGTAAATTTTTTTTTGAAAATTATTGCTTATTAAGTTTTGCAGATATATATACCACTATTTGGATCCATTTAATGTTGTTTGCTTTTGAACGAGGCACCTTAGCTCCGCTACATGCTCGGTAAATTTTCAAAGCACTAATCACAAAATCAAACAAACTTCATTAGGAAACATTTTCAATCATCACAAAAACAATCTTGAAGCAGAAATTGAAAACTATAGGATTTCTGGAAGTTTATGACCAACATCCTGAGGAATTTCACCCCACAAGGAGTTTGCAGTTAAGGCCAAGTTAACAAGAAGACAAGTTGTATATAACAGGTGGAACAGTCCCAGCGAGATTGTGAAGAGTGAGGTCAAGCTCAATTAGATTATTTAGCCTACCCAAGTCACAGGGAATCCTTCCTTCACTTCACTTCCAGTGTTCCACACTCCACACAACAAAATGCTAACCCTCAATCTCAATTTCAATCCTATTTCTTCGTAAGTTCTCTCTCTCTTTCTCTCTATTTTTCTTCCCTCTTAGTTTTATTATAATAAATAATAAATAAATATATATATATATATGATATTGTGGCAGGTTCTCAATTGTTCCCTTTCTATCTACTCAAACTAAAACTCAAACTCAAACTCAAACTACTAATGCCCATGCCCCACAAAAAAAGGAAGCGCTTTAACAAAAACTGATACATAAAAAAGTCTTGTAAGGCATGAATAAAAAGAGAACAACTCCATGCTAAAATCATCCAGCTTGAAAAACAATTGGATATGAAAGGAAAATTAGATGTCATGAAGCACTAATCATTAAAGAGCGTAAGAGCAATGATGAGCTGTAGGAAGCTCGAAAAGAATTGATTGCTTACCTATTGACCATATTCTTTAAGGCTAGGCGATTCTTAGGATCAGAATGCAAGGGATCCAAATAATAAACAATCTCTTCAACGGGATTGATCCCTAACAACACCCAATGCTCCTTACGAAAATGTTAAGATAGCAAATCCTAAGCAACTCAAGTTTTATATAATTCATTAACGTAAATTAAGTTCTAAAGGATAAGTGACTCACCCTACATTGCATGGTGCCAGAAACAAGGGCTGGCATTCTTTGTCTGTAATAGCCAAGCGGTCAGCTATATACTGTGATTGTGATTCCCCATATAAGAATGTAGATATTCGATGTGGGGATAAGAACAGAAACCTCCTCGTTCTTCCATTTTGAAGCAAAAATTCTTCATACAAATACCTTAAATTAAAATATACAAATAGGTCAATCCGATGACATAAATATTTAAATGGAAAGATTAATAAACTGATTTAGTACCTAATATATATGGAAATAACAGAGGCACTTAATTGTCCATGATTCAAAATTTCATTGATATTTTCAATACCAATAATATCAACGATATGATCACCAAAAATACTTGCTTCTATCTCTATGTGCAATTGGTCATCATCCCTCATCTTCTTACGTACATGTATTTTAAGAAAATGGCAATATTCTAGAGAAAGACTATCAGAACCAGTTGTAGGATGGATGGTATAAGATTTGCCCCCCTTCTTTACTGGGGTTGTAATAGACTCCTTTGTATGTTCGGACACTAAGCCCTTATCTTTAGATTTTGCAGGTACCTGGAAGTTTTGCATTTCAGTACATCAATTAGAGACCAACTAATGTAATAAATATATGCAGATTATGATAAGGGGAAAAATCCAACATACCATATCCATTACAACCACGAGGTTGATTGGCCATGCCACATAAGTACCTATTGCATCTCTTATTGTCATCACATATGCCTCATCAATAGGTATGGGCAATGGCGCATCCCCCTCAACTGCAACCTCAACTCCAACTTTCACATGGTTTAGGGGTAGTGGGCGGGTGTGCAATGTTTCACCTTCTGGTCGATTATATACTTTACCCTTGCCAACCATGCGGCGGGTTGGGGTTGATAAAAATAGTCGACATGAGTTGACACCCTAAACCAATGATAGATAAATGAGCTATGAAGTCTGTTATAAGTAATTGAACATGTAATAGATAATGCAAAATTTCAGGCCTTATAACAGAGCACAACAAAATTTTAGGCCTTACCTCGGGAAGCTTGATAGTAGATGCTAGAGTGCAACTATCTTTGACGCTTGGGCTTACTAAATTATCCTACCTCTCCTCATCCTCCTTTTTTTTCTGTTTATCTTCCAAATTGTTCACTTTTTCTGTGAGTTGCTCCACCAACGTCTCCAACCTTTTAATTTTAGTTAAATTTTCTTGTTTTGTATGACTTTCCGGTGGGAAGTAGTCTCTTTGAGAGACACCAAAACCAACACCCCTAACACGACCGGGGTACTCTGGCACACCTAGGGCTTTGGTAAGAATATCTTGGCGGCCACAAACTTGTATCTCTCCCTCTGATGCAAACTGTAGGGTCACCTGACATAGTTATTAGTGATATGGAAATGTTAAACATTACTATTGTCATAAGAAAATAACAAATAAAAATGTTAACACTATGTTACTTACACATTTATTCCACACATGCTGGGTATTTTCGTTTTCAATCACACCCGCCTTGTTCATACGGGCTTTCTTCCACACAATATGGCGCTCAATTTTTGTAACTTCTGACTCTGCCTCCTTTATCTGTACATTGAAATAATATATATTAACCAAATTGATTAAAAGAAATAAATACCACACATTTAATTATATACATACCATTTCATCCTCAAGGTCAGCATACCCCTTACGTGATGCTTTGTAAGGGTGAGCAGGATTTAACGCTCTCTGACGATTATCATGGCTTAATTTCTATTTAGATACATAGTAGTTATATTAATAGATGGTTATATGACCAATATAGAAATATATATATATATATATATATATATATATATATATATATATATATATATATATATATATATATATATATATATATATATATGTATGTATGTATAACGTGATATTAAACATACCAGGAATCGTGCATCTCCTGTGCGTATTGCTACAAAATCTACCCATTCATCCCTTGATATGATGTGTGCATATTTTGATGGAGGTTCCTCGTTGAGATTCCCATCAGCATCTCTTAGAAATTTTTTTGTCAATTTACTTCTGAATGCCCGATGAAGTTTCCCGGCTTCCTGAAGTACAAATCTCCGTCGGGATTCGTCAACATTAAAAGACATCTGCAAAACAACAAAAACAAAGTCAAAGAGTAAGTATGTTTACAGAAGAAACAATATAACTCACAAATATTAATAACTACCTGTATATCAGCCCGTAAGTTCTCTTTGGAAGCATCCAAAGAGTTATCCTTCCAATTATCACAAGTAATTGGAATCATCTGCCGAAGAGCCGACCCAATGTAACTCTTCATTTTTTTGGCATTGGAACGAATTGGTTGATCCTTATAATTCCAGTCAACCTAATAAAAATGATAAAGTAATTAAATCTATATAACAAACAACATAATGAAATCCTTAGATTAGTAAGTAAATTACCTCAAACTTTAGTCCTTTACTCCTAGCGCGGATGATTGCCTTCATAATTGTTGGCCCACGTCGCTTCACATTGGCAGCACTAGCATTATTGGAAGATGCCATTTACCTACAGCAAAATTAGACACACAAGTAAAATGATACTGAAAAACCATACACGTTTAATTAGATAAATCACTAAATATAAATTTAATTGATCATAAAGTTCATGTAAACACAAACAATACATACATGTTTAATTCGATCTTTTTCTTTTACTTGTTTGATTGAGACTTGATAGTCCTTTATTAGTACAAAATGGCGGATTAACCCAAAGCCCCTCATCATGATCATCTCTTGTATACATATCATCATCTCTAGTTGGATCAATCTCAATTGATTGTGATGTCCCAATGAAAGGATCATCTTCAATATCGACATCTTCATGGTCATGATCATCAATCTTAGTAACAATTATTTTATTAGTCAAGAGAACAATGGACCACTTCATATCAGCTGGATCAGTGACATAGAACACTTGTTGAGCTTGAGATGCTAATATAAAAGGCTCATCTTTATAACCTACCCTATTTAGATCCACCTTCATGAATCCCGACTCATCAATCCGAACACCGTTATTATTGTCAACCCACTTACAACCAAACACACCCACCTGAAACATTGTGTAATCCAACTCCCATATGCGTTCAATGACGCCGAAGTATGACATATTTGCATAAATGGGGTTTCTATCTTTGGCACTCGAGATATGCATAGACTGAGCTACAAGCGTCACACCACTATTTTGCATTGTACTCCGATCATCTTGTTCTTTTGTATAGAATGTGTACTCATTAATTTGATAACCATTGTAAGAGAAGACATGCAAGCTTGGACCTTTCGCTAACCATCTCAATCTTTCTGAAACTGAAGTAGGATTTACAATCAATTCTGCAAAAATGTGATCTCTTAGCCACGTTATAAAACAATGATTGTGATCTCTAGTTAACCAATTCTGATTTTTATTTGGATACGAACTCTTAAGTATGTCCTTGTGTTTTTCAACATATGGCTCAACCTCATCGGCATTGTGTAAAACATATAAGTGTGCTTGCTCCCATTCTGACCTTGGTATAGTCACTATTTTAGTTCCAGTAATTCCTTGCCCCATCGTTCTCCCTGTGTGACGAGACTTTGGTAGCCCTATGGAATCAACATTCGTTCGGTATTCTGTAAAGAATTCAACAGCTTCTTCCACAATATATCGTTCAACAATACAACCTTCTGGCCGTGATCGGTTTTTAACATAGCCTTTTAATTTCTTCATATAACGCTCAATCGGGTACATCCATCTCATATAAGCTGGCCCACACAGTTGTGTCTCTCTAACAAGGTGAATGGTTAGATGAACCATTATGTCAAAGAATAAAGGTGGAAAGTACATCTCAAGCTCACACAAAGTCATAACTATTTCCCTTTGCAATGATGGCAACTTCCCAGGGTCAATCACTTTGCTGCAAATTGCCTTGAAGAAGAAACAAAGTTTAGTTATGGCCCCCCGCACTTTGTTAGACAAAATGGACCTTATACCAATTGGTAGCAACTGCTCCATGAGAACATGACAATCATGGGACTTTAGACCTTTTAACTTGAGATCTTTCATTGATATGAGATTCTTAATGTTTGAAGAATACCCTTCTGAAACCTTAACTCCGTCAAGAAACTTACAAAAAACAATTTTTTCTTCTTCTTCGTCGGTCCCAATTCTTCTCTTATTCCCATACTAACTAAGTCCAATCTTGCATTGATTCCATCTTTAGTTTTCCCTGGCACATTGAGTAAAGTACCAATGACACTATCACATATAATTTTTTCAATGTGCATCACATCAAGGAAATGTCTTACATATAATGACTTCCAATATGGCAACTCAAAGAAAATCGACATTTTTTTCCACCCTCTTGTGACAACCTCACTCGCAAAAGGTTTACCAAATTGGATACTCAAATTCTTTACCTTTTCAAACAATTGCTCACCCGTCAACGGCGAAGGAGCTCTGCCTTCTTCCGAGTTCCCATTGAACGCTTTTCTCCACCATCGGTAATGATGAGTTGGATGCAAAAATCTACGATGCCCGAGGAAGACATTCTTCTTACAATGTTCCAATCGCATCCAATCTGTACCCTCGTCACATATAGGACATGCACACTGACCCTTGATGCTATATCCCGACAAATTACCGTACGCTGGAAAATCATTAATTGTGCCAAACAACATTGCCTTCAAATTGAAACTTTCTTCCTTATACCCATCATACACCTCTACACCTGTCTCCCACATTTGCTTCAAGTCTTCAATTAAAGGAGCCAAGTATATGTCTATATCATTTCCTGGTTGTTTGGGCCCAGAAATTAACATAGAGAACATCATAAATTTGCGCTTCATGCATAGCCATGGGGGTAGATTATAAATCACCAAAATCACAGGCCATGTACTGTGGGAGCTACTTTGAACACCGTGCGGGTTAAATCCGTTAGTAGACAATGCAAGTCGTAGGTTTCTTGGTTCTTGCCCGAAATCGGGATAATCATAATCAATTCTCTTCCACTGAGGAGAATCTGCCAGGTGTTGTAGCTTGCCATCTTGAATCCTTTCATCCTGATGCCATATCAAGTGCTTTGCATCTTCTGAACTGCAATACATACGCCTAAATCTAGGTATTATGGCAAAATACCACAGAACCTTCTCTGGAGCTGATTCTTTCTTCTTATACCGTGAGGCATTGCATTTAGGACACACGTTTAATGATGCATATTCATTTCGAAATAAAATGCAATCATTAGGACAAGCATGTATCCTCTCATAGCTCATGCCAATCGAACGTAACATTTGTTTAGCCTCATATGTCCGACTAGGAAGCACATTATCCTCCGGCAACATATCTTTTAATAGTGAGAGTAAGTCCGTAAAACTCTTATCAGTCCATCCATTACCCGATTGCAAGTTATACAACTTTAACATCGCCGACAATCTTGTGAATTTAGTACAACCATCATACAATGATTTCTCGGCATCACTTAGCAACCTCTCAAACATTTGGGGACAATCCCGAAGATCTTCTTCAACCGCATTTGCAATGTCTTCAAAACGATCACCCTCATAAGTACTTGTGTTTGTATCATTTGATGAATATCTCACACTAGTCCCATATCATTTGACTCATCTCTTATCTCACCATGTTTTGTCCAACATGTATAACTTTGATCGATTCCATTACACACTAAATGTTCTTCCAACTCGGCTACACTAACTCGCCTTGCATAACAACAATCTAAACAAGGGCATATGATTCTACTAGGGTTTTCTGCATGACGAACTGCAAACCTAATAAAATCTTTCACTCCATCCTCCTAATCCTTCGTTAAACGATTAGCAGACATCCATTTCCGATCCATGCTTTTCTGATCTACCATTTTTCAATACAAACTTTTAATTCACTTGCAGGGCTAATATCTAGTTGATACTCCTACGTAAAGCACTGTGTGGTTGTTAACTTAATAGACAAGCTAGAACTCCTATTCAGCAAAAAACATTAAATGATGAAAAGATTTAGAAATTTAAAACAAAATTAACAAAACTCCTTTTTTGGAATGCATGAAAGGGAGTTGAGAGAAAAAGGAAATACGTTTGATCTTTGGCAAATATCAAACTACTGTGTCTATGAATGGTAGGAGTGAGTGAGTGTGGGTTCCTTTTTTACTTTAAGCCTAAGAGAGTATATTATGACATGGGGTTTTTGATGCCCATGGTTTGTGAACAGACAGAACAAAGCAAACTGAAATGAATGGATTGATTTTTCTGTACTATGCAGACTAACACAGAATTGCTACTGAACTCGAGTACTCCTGTCAGATGCAAGTGGAGATGATCAAACAATGTAACAAATTCAAATAGATCAGCAGTGACATTACATACCATTAAGCATTAATTTCCACCAATCAGCATTCATCTTGACAATTTTTTTACTTTGTTCATGTGAAATTCTAATCTAGACGCATCAACTATCTAACTGAGTAACATTTAAAGTGTCATAATCAAACTGAGAAAGACAAGCTCTCAGCACAATATGATGAAACAAAAGAATGGCAATCAAAGCAGGAAATAACCCTTCAAATTGACTCAAAAAACAAAGAAGCAACGAGATACCTAAATTTGGCTGCGCGATTGGCTGAGTTTCACTAACAGAGGAGCTTTGTGGCACTTCCTTAACAGAGCTTTGTGGCACTCAGCGAGAGGGTGAGAGAGTGAGAGAGGGAGAGATAGGCTGAAAGCTTTCTCCGCCGCAGCATTCACCGCCGCAGCATTCACCGCCTAGGCAGAGAGGGTGATGAAATGAGTTATTAGCTGCGCGACGAGGCTGAGTTTCACTAACAGAGGAGCTTTGTGGCACTTCCTTAACAGAGCTTTGTGGCACTCAGCAAGAGAGGGAGAGAGAGGCTAAAAGCTTTCTCCGCCGCAGCATCCACCGTCGAGGCAGAGAGGGTGATGAAATGAGCGCGGGGGTGAGAGAAAGAAAAGATATATTAATTAGGGTGAGGGGAATGAGCGCGGGGGTGATGCTATATTGCGGGAAGTTATAAAAATTACCTACGATAGCGTTTTTAAAAGACACGCTATCTTAAATTATATACGATAGCGTTTTTATAATAAACGTTATCTTAGATTTATCTTTAATAGCGTTTTCTGAACCAACGCTATCTTAGATGTATCTTTTAATAGCGTTTTATGAACAAACGCTATCTTAGGTTACACAAATTTTTTATCATTTATTTTGAAACATAAACGATAGCGCTGTAGAAAACAAACGCTATCTTAGTATAACTCTTTAATAGCACTTTTTCTAACAAACGCTATTAAAAGGGTACAAACATTTTTAATATCGTTTCCGCTTTACAAACGCTATTAAATGAGCGTTATTGTAGACGCATTCTGACGTAGTGCACAAACACCTTGATGTTAAAACAGGAAATAAAAAAATGAGATGAGAAACACCACTCTGTACTTGACCATAAAAGAAAAGCATCACAATGGAAGAATGTGAGTAAGATTTCCACCTTTTCCCTTCACACAAGAAAACAAACATGAGGTAAGCTATATTAGTCTTAAATTTGCAGCAAAACCCATCTTAGACTTTGCCATTCAAATTCAAATAATTGAATAGATGAATAGAATAGCATATGCAGCTGCAACAAAAGGAAGAAACAGCCACAAGGGAAAGAAGTAATAACCTACTCTCCTAAGGCTAAGACTGAATAATTGTGGTGGTGGCACAAGAACAAATAAGGAATAAAACTTCGCGCTACTACATTAACATGCATGCTGACATGAGTGAGATGACCCGAAAAAAGAAGTTCCTGTTAGATTTAAACTCAATAATCATCTACAAGACATGCTATCATAAACATTATTGCGGAAACATAATAATCATATATAGCATGCATCTTTATTATCAAGAACAACTTAAAACTTGATACCTTTAGGATCTACAACATGTTGATTTATCAAAGATATAGGAATACCTGAATCCATTGTATGTTCCTAAGCTCAAGCGTTCTTCAGAGGATGAACTTGATCACCAACCTTCACGAACGGATGGTAGTAATCCTAAAACGCAGAGAGGGGGAAGAGAAAAGAAAGACGGGTAATGAACACCCGTTGGTTTGTGGTTCTTCCTCAACCGGGACTCCTTAGCCTTAGTCGCTCTTCAGATGGGGAGAGGAGGCGGTATGCGATATTGTCCGGTGTATTGGGGACCATAGCCTATATATAGGGTGATGGCCAATTAGGGTTCCCATTATTCCGAAATGGGCCGTCAATGACATCCACTCATATTTAGCCCATATCAATTAACTAATTTATTATCAAATCAGAAATTTAATTTGCCTTATCACTTAATTTGATCACATATCAATTAAGGCTCCTAATTGATAAATAGCTAATATAATTAATTGACGATATCTGCCCACATTATGACATTGGAATATAATTAAATGCAAAATATTCCAACAATCTCCCACTTGGGCAACATATCGTAATAATTATATCAGAATTCTTTAGGCGCGCATCCGAATGCTATTTATCTTTAAATTTCCCCTTTACAATCTGGTCCACCTCATACATCAACAATGGGACCACCGCGGCTGTCGTCACTAACGTCTATTGTGACTAAACCCCGACGACCACCACATCAATGCACTTGATGACATAGATCGATATGGATGAGTGGCATGGAAATTTCATGCAATGTGATCTCTGAATCATGCCTATTTCCAACTGGTCCAACTTAAGTCTTTAGTGAGATCAATTTTGCAAAAATTTAATTTTGCAAACCAAAGTCCTTAATGTGTAAATAAATTTTACACACAACAAGATACAAACAAGTTTATAATGAACTCATAAACATAACTTTATTTCTGCAGAAAATCCGAAATAACAAAAGGTTTGTATCTCAAATATAAAACACAAATAGAGACTCTCACTAAACTAAGGCATCCTCAGTGACAACACCCATATGAGCAACATGCTCGTGAAAAAACCTTAGGTGTTAAGCCTTTAGTTAGTGGATCTGCTAGCATAGAATTTGTCCCTATGTGCTCCATAGAAAACTGTTTTTTTTTTCTGAACTCTTTCCTCAACTACAAGATACTTGATGTCGATGAACTTCGACTTTGTAGAACCCATGTTGTTGTTGAAGTACAATATGACTGACTTATTTGTCACAACCTGACTTGAGTGGTATTTCAATACCTTTTACTATATGCAACCAAGTGACAAAAAATACTTCAGCCATATCCCGTAGTCGGATACCTACTATCTTGGCATCCTGTAAAATCGGAGTTAGAATTCCTCATGATCTCTAAACTGTTAGATCTCCGATATGTGAGCATATGCCCTTTTGTTCTCTTTAAGTATCTCACATTCCTTATGGTTGCTTTCCAATAATCCTTGAATTGCTCAAGTATCTGCCTAATAATCCTACTTGTACGCTATTTCCGGATGCACACAAAACTGAGCATACATTAGACTTCCCACAGCCGAAGCATAGGGAATCTTCTGCATTTCCTGAATTTCCAGATTTTCATAGGGGCATTTAATTGAGACTAAAATGTCTCCCTTAGTTACCGAGGTATCTCCTGGTTTACTATCTTTCATGTCGAACCTATCCAAAACTATATCGATATAGCTCTTTTGTGATAACCTAAAAAAAAAACCTCGAGAATGATCTCTAAGCATCGAATTCCTAAGACAAAAGAAGCGTCCCCAAGATCTTTGACCACAAAATTCTTTGTTAGAAATTTCTTGGTTTCGCGCTATAAGCCCATATCGTTCTTGGCTAGCATAATATCAACATATAAGACCAGAAAAATGAACTTACTCCCACTGAACTTGTAATACCCACAGTTGTCCTCGATATTCATCTCGAAACCAAATGAGACAATCTCTTGATGGGACTTGTGGTATCACTAACGAGACGTCTTCTTTAGCCCATAGATAGATTCCGTCAATTTTCAAACCATCTTCTCTGTGTCTTTCGACACAAAGTTTCCCAGTTTGCATTATATACATTTGTTTCATCAATGTTGCCATAGAGAAACACCGTCTTGACATCCATCTCGTGAAGCTCCAAATTATAATAAGCAACGTGAGCCATGATTGTCCTTAAATGAGTCATTCAATGATACTGAAGAGAATGTCTCTTTACAAGCAATCCTTTCTTTTGAGTATAGCCTTTTGCCACTAGACAAAACTTTATAACTCTCCATATTATCCTTTCACACTTTCAAGTAACAGGATAAGTTTCAAACCTTATTGTCTAGCTTGAGCTTGTACTCATACCTTCAATCCACTTTTCCGAATAGAAACGTCATATGGTTTGATGGGAGTTGATAGAATCTTCTTCCATTATACCATTTACCTTATGTTCCTAGATAAATACTATATAATTATCCAAAGTAGTATTCACTATTTCTTTAGTGGATCATGGCAAAAGGCACGGCTCTTGATGCTCTAGTTCTTGAGGGTGTTGAGTTTGACCTTCAGGAATAATTTTCTTATCTTGAATGGGAAGAATAACAACAATATCCTCATAAGAATCCAAATTTGCTACACCAATAGCAACTGTATGAATTGGTTCAGGGATTAGAACCAATTCTTCCTCAAAGATATTGTCCCTAATCTTATCTCCCCCAAACTCAATATCCTCAAAGAACTAGTTAGTTCCTGTCTCAAGGTTTCTTTAATTTGGGATTATCAAATTCATTTACCCCTTTGACCTTTCAGAGTATCAATAAGGTTGCCGCTCACTATTTGGGGGGGGGGCTCCAATCTCCTTTGCAAGACTCATAAGGTCTTACCTTAGTTGGATGTTCCCATACTTGAAAGTAATTGAGTGGTAACTTTAGTTGGTACTCTGTCAAACATTTAAGCTGCAATCTTTAGTGTTACTCCCATAGTGACTCTGATAAGGTAGAATGACTAATCATACTCCTCACCATACCTTTAAGAGTCGTTACTAGGACTTAACTATATTCTTGATAGCCATGTTCTGATCTATTTAACTTTAATGCATTTAATACAAACAATAAAATGTATAAGGCTAATGGAATCTAGGATTCCCTTATACAAGTTGCTCAACTCTATTTGTAGAGATGTGCCCTAAATGTTTGTGTCATAGTGCTCCTTAATTCCACTATCAACTTTACGCTTAGTGTCGTACGATTCCTCACTCAATGTTTTGTCACAAGAGGTCTCAATACCAAGCAATTATAGCTTGTCCAGCCCATAGCTTAACTGGTTCCCACAATATTTGAATTTAAAAAGACAAATTGAATCCATTGTTTCTACATGAACAAAATTATCCTGATTTGTTCAATAAGAAACCAAAACCAAATCTAAATAATGACTAAACCAAAATGTCTTTTAATTTCAAGTATTAGCCAGTAACAACAATCTGAAATGTCAACAGACTTTTCCTTTACTGACTTGATCAACTCTAGTATAGATGCATCTTTCAGCATCACTTGGCCAATTCATCAGTTCAGACAATCCTTTATAGGCATGCCAAACATGATATTTGGGACATTTCTTTTTTAGATACCCGATGTCCTTATAAAAGAAATAATTGTGACCCTAGTTATTTCTTTTGAGACGGGCCCTTAGCATCTTTATCCTTAGTTTTTCTTTTGTTAGCTCTTATCCTTGAAGGTATTTGTCAAATGAGCATTATTTGTCGTCTCTTGCTTCATTGTTTCCTTTTTTTTTGTGCACACCTTATGAAATGAATCCATTCAGATATCATTTCTCTGTATAACAGCTATAAGGTGACTTAAACTGACTGAATTGTGCATGAAGGAATACCAAATGCTAAATGCATGGGTAAGTCGTTAGATAACCCATGTTTTAGCGCCTTAAGTTTATGAGCAAGATTGGACATTCCCATAATGTGCTCCTTATATTTCCTTTATCTTTATACTTAATGAAAAAACTAGCTCTCCAATGAATGCTTGTTTTCACCTTTATTGCTTTTAGAAAACATTTTTAATTTCAGCAAGGAAATCTCTAGCATTAAGTATGCCATCCAAAATAATACCCCTAAAGGTTTCTGGAATATCCACCTTTATGATCAAAAGACCTATGCAATGGGAGCGGTCCCACTTCCTATACTTGATCCTCTCTTCAGAGAAATTGGATTGTGAAAGAAGGTGGTTTTCTCCATCTTTATGCAAAATCTAGATCCAAGAACAATCTTAATGTTCTCCTTTTAATCCCAAAAATTAGTCAGAACTTTTGAGAATCAAAATTGAATTAAATCTGCAAATACATAAGCAATATTTGCTTAAAGAGAACATAAGTACCTTAAAGGTACTCACCAAAATACCTAGTGCACCACTGATATTAAGTCTTTGGACAATAACATTAATTGCTAGTGATATTTTGTTGTAATGATCAAACACTGATGATAATTTCTGTCAAACAACAGCTATCTTTGGATACTCTGTTATTCATATGAAAAGGATCTTTATAATCACTATGTGTTTACCATCACAGGTGTGAATGCAACCCCGCCAAATATTAACCTTCCTTTGGGCCGATTAAATCCGTATGGATGTACACTCACATAATCTTTAATATTTCTTTTGAGTGATTTCCACTAGAGAGGTCACCTTGGCGACTTCATGCTTTAATTGACTCACTCAAAATCCAAATTGGCAAATTGAAGACCCAAACAAGATACCAAGCGCACCATCAATTCCCAATCTTCGGATTGTAAGAATTAACTGCTAGTGGTACTCTCAACGCAATGATCAAATATTGGTGATAAGTCCTGTCAAATAATGGTCACCTTCGGGCATCCCATTATCCACATGGAAAATACTATATAATCACCACACATTTACCATCACAAGTATGTAATTATTCGGCCAAGTTGTGCCTTCCTTCGGGCCGACAACAACTCGCATGAATAATTCCATACTACATCTTTTGTAAATCCAGTTAAATCAAATTTATGCAACAGAGGTTACTTCGGCAACGTGTTGTTTCAACCAACTCAACCAAAATTACCAGACAATTTTAATAAAATGGGGGGTCCCGAATTTGCCCTTTTCACACAAAAAGCATGGAAACCTTAATGCTTAGTGTGAAAGGAACCTTTAAAAAAAAATTCTTTAAATATGTGAACTTTCCCAATAGATGGCTCTGTAGTTCTAAATTTGGTCCTTAGAGTCTGGACCTATATCGAAATATTGCCCACAACCATAGGTAAACTATTAGAAGTGGCAATACCCTCGAAATAAATCACTCTAAGTTAGGCCTTCGTGATAATCAAACAGGATGTACATCCAGAAGACTACCACTACTCAACCTCATCCCTATCTCAAGTTGCACTTAGGTTCGGATATAGGGTCTCGCTCATAAGTGTGTGAGAGAATCGCATATATCTCAATACAAACAAGTGCAAAGTCCAGCGTCAATCATCAAAGGCTAGATCTGAAAAGATTTTCTAGAAAGAAAAAAGTGGCAAAAAAAAAAATATGCACACCATAAAAAAAGGAACCGAAACTTGCAATGGCAATATTTGGACCATCCCGTACTGGAAATTGAGAATTCAATTCATTCTTTTTACTGCAATATTGAAAACTCACCACAAATACCCTTGCAACAAAGGCATGGAAAGGCATTGAAAAACGTGAAATCCTCATAGTCACAATTCACAATTTTTCAATAAAAAATATATAAATATTTACTTGAGGCAAGAAATTCTCGGCACATAGGTATATATAATAAATATATATTTTTATCAAGAACCACGTACAGGAATTCTACCGATGCGATTCAACATTTACCTTAAAACTTTTGTTCTTTTATAATTCCTAATTTTCAAAAATTAGGATTCATAAAATAATCCCAATAAATCAAACATGAAGACTTTCTCTGATACCACTTGTTAGATTTAAACTCAATAATCATCTACAAGACATGCTATCATAAACATTATTGCGGAAACATAATAATCATATATAGCATGCATCTTTATTATCAAGAACAACTTAAAACTTGATACCTTTAGGATCTACAACATGCTGATTTATCAAAGATATAGGAATACCTGAATCCATTGTATGTTCCTAAGCTCAAGCGTTCTTCAGAGGATGAACTTGATCACCAACCTTCACGAACGGATGGTAGTAATCCTAAAACGCAGAGAGGGGGAAGAGAAAAGAGAGACGGGTAATGAACACCCGTTGGTTTGTGGTTCTTCCTCAACCGGGACTCCTTATGCCTTAGTCGCTCTTCAGATGGGGAGAGGAGGCGGTATGCGATATTGTCCGGTGTATTGGGGACCATAGCCTATATATAGGGTGATGGCCAATTAGGGTTCCCATTATTCCGAAATGGGCCGTCAATGACATCCACTCATATTTAGCCCATATCAATTAACTAATTTATTATCAAATCAGAAATTTAATTTGCCTTATCACTTAATTTGATCACATATCAATTAAGGCTCCTAATTGATAAATAGCTAATATAATTAATTGACGATATCTGCCCACATTATGACATTGAAATATAATTAAATACAAAATATTCCAACAGTTCCACATTTCCACTATTTAAACATCACATTCAAATCCCACCTCTCTCATGCAGTATCCTTAAATCTAGGTGTAAAAAAATAACACATTATTGGAAGAAAAAAACAGACAAGAGTGAGTGAGTGAAAGCACTCTATAAATTAAACATGACAGAACGCAATTCTAATCCTAGCTGAATAAGAGTATAAGAGAAAGACCAATTAACAATCAATCAATAATAACAATAAGAAAGAATCACTGCAAACGTCACGGCTTACGGCTACGGAACCCCTAAACCTAATGAATTTTAAAAGCTCAAGGAGTGTTGGTGGTAGTTAAGTTTCTTGTTTTTGGTTTTAAAAGTTAAATTTGAAAATAAAATTTGTTCAGATAAAATATGATTAAATTGATTTTTTATTTAATTTGAAAACAGTTTTCAGCTGAAGCCCAAAACCATAAAAATCGGTTTTACGATTTCTGTTTCAATTTTAAAGCTAAAACACACGTGATTAGTTTGTTAACTATTATGACATTTTGGAATGTTTAAAACCTACGCACTTTTCTCCTTTTGGGGTTAATGAAATCATAGGATATTTTTAATATATTTACTATTTATTCATGTGTAATTTTTGATCAAAGGGAACTACACACAAATTACATAATCGATATTATTATTATTATTATTATTTTTAATATTATTATTATTATTGTTATCGTGGTCATTCTTACTACTTATGATTACTATTTTTATTATTTTTAAGTTTAAACACACTTTTCATCCCTCAACATTTTCAATTTTGCGATTTTGATCCCTCAAAAATTTTAATTGCACTTTTCGTCCCTCAATTTTTTCAATTGTGTGATTTTGGTCCCTCAAAAAATTTAATTACACTTTTTATCCCTCGACTTTTTAAAATTGTGCAATGAAAGCCTTTATTTTGGCCCCTAAAAGAACTAATTTTGTACAATTTCACAAAGTTGAGGGATGAAGCGTGCAATTAAATTTTTTGAGGGACCAAAATTGCACAATTGAAAAAGTGAAGGGACGAAAAATGAAATTAAAATTTTCGAGGGACCAAAATCGTATAATTAAAAAAGTTGGGGGGCTAAAAGTGCAATTAAGCTTTATTGTTATGAGTCAATATTTTTTTATACCGGGTGAATTCATAGTAAGGCGAGGTAAAGAGTGTGACTTAACTAAAAAAATTGAAACACAACTCAGAACTAAAACTCAAAATTCAAAACTGAAACATAAAACTAAAAAATGAAACCAGATTTGGTTTTTGTTGAAATTTTCAAAACATAAAACCAAAACCCATCCCAAACGGGGCCTTAAAAAAATGGGTATGCAGCATATCAAAAATTCAAAAGTATAATTTTGATTTTAGAGTGAAGACCCAAATTGGTCCCTGAAAAATTTCGGGGACCCACTTTTAGTTCCTAAAAAATAAACTAACGATTGAGTCCCTTAAATTTACGAACGCAGGATACATTAGTTCATAGGTTTAGTTCCGACGTCCATTTACTTGCATATGTGTTTCATTAACCATCCTATCTAGCTCGTTAGTGGTTCTACATGACTTATGACGAATTTCCTCTGTGGAAAACGAATGAAAAGTGGGAAAAAACATACACAAATTTTAAACCCAAAATACCTAAAAATTATGCACTTTTTCACTTTTCATTCATTTTTCACGATGAAAATTCGTCATAGGCCACGCAGGACTACTAACAGACCAAGTAGGATGGTTAATGGGACACTTAGGTAAGTAAATGGACATCAGAATTAAATCTAGGGACTAATGTGTCCCGCGTTTATAAATTTGAGGAACTAAATGATTAATTTATTTTTTTCAGAGACTAAAAGTGGGTCCTCGAAAATTTTCAGGGACTAATTTGGATCTTCACTCTTGATTTTATACTCCTTCAAAAATAAGGAAATTTTAGAATGAGGCTACTGATGTTCTTAATTACTTATTTATAATATTTATTAATTAACTAATTACATTTATATAAAAAATAAATTAATATTGTAATTGATTTATAAAAAGTGTGGATAAATAATAAGATGTCAATATACTATTTTAATGCAAAAGACACAAATCATTCAAAAATTTATTATTATATCATTGTAAGAGTTTTTCAAATTTATATTCTGTCACTGTAAGAATAATAATAATATGATTTTTATGTTAATAAATAATTAAAATTAAATTTAAAATTACAATAAAAATTCGTCTATTTCATTATAAATTAAAATTATTTTAGGAAATAAAATAAAAGTAGTAAAAAAAGGATAAAAGTAAATAAATAAATATATGTGTTCATTAATGACTTAGAGAATATATTGATACTAAAAAATTTCTGCCCATAACTTTTTTTTTGGTAGCACTTTTTTTAAATCAAAACTAGAATATCCCTCACACGCAACAACGGGGACAAATCTCGCGAGAAAACTGAGTCAATTTAATGGGTTG
Organism: Ammopiptanthus mongolicus; assembly: GCA_039655645.1. Taxonomy (NCBI): domain Eukaryota; kingdom Viridiplantae; phylum Streptophyta; class Magnoliopsida; order Fabales; family Fabaceae; genus Ammopiptanthus; species Ammopiptanthus mongolicus. The sequence goes on along the minus strand of CM077344.1, from coordinate 14,475,932 downwards.
TCCTCTCAAACAGATGTTTTTCCACACACACCAATCAAGGATCGAATCCCTGATCACATCTTTAAGGGACTTGAGTAACTACCCATAACTTTAGAGAAATATTATTTGTACATCAAAATAGGATAACAAAATTCGACAACAACTTTCATGGTTAATGCAGTTAAAAAATATGGTTAATGAAGTGTTGAATTTGGTTAATGGATATATCAAGGTGTCGCAACTCTTTAACCATCAACTGAACTTCATTAATCACGATTTTGAACGTCATTAATCACGATTTTCAGGTGTTCAAATAACCCAAAAAAATCAGAGGCTAAATTATACATACTACATTAACCATTTTTGGGATTGAATATGAAGTTCATTATACATACTATATGTATATTTGAACACCTAAAAATCGTGGTTAATGACATTCAAAATCGTGGTTAATGAAGTTCAGTTAATGGTTAATGAGTTGTGACACTTTGGTATATCCATTAACCAAACTCAACATTTCATTAACTAGGGGTGTTCATCAACCGATCCAAACCAATTCAAACTTCAAAAATCGAACCGAAAAATCGAAAAGCAAATAAACCGAAAATCGAAAACCGCAAAAACCGTATTTTTTTCATTGGATTGGATCGGATTTCGGATCCCTAGTGAAAACCGATCCCGAAATCCGATCCGATCCAATCCAAACCGACCTACTATGTACATATATTATTATTTTTAAAATTATAGTACTACTCATACTTAAGCATTATTTTTCATACTTTTATGAACGAACACTTTCATTCTCTTTAATACTTTTGTTGGAATTGTCAAATACTATATGTAATGGAATTTGTATAGTTATTCATATACCTAGGAATCAATAGTTATTTATGTACTAGAAGATTTCATGCATGTACTTAGGAACTAGAACTATATTAATTCTAGTATATATATGTTTAGTGTTGGTTTTCGACTTAATATAACTATGTAACGATGTATCGGTAGAAACCGAATTATCCAATCCAATCCAAACTTGATTGGATTGGATTGGATCGGATTTTTTTAAGGAAGCAAACCGATCCAATCCAAACCGCAAGTTGTTTTCATCATTTGATCGAATAATTTTTTGGCTCAAAACCGATCCAATTCAATCCGCGAACACCCCTATCATTAACCACGTTTTTTAACTGCATTAAGCATGAAAATTGTTATCGATTTTATTGTTGAATTTTGATGTTCAAATAACATGGCTGTAACTTTATTAATTACCTATAATACTTTAAAAAAATTATAATTATAATTAATTAATAAAAAGGTAATTTAAAATACTAATAATCTCACCCTTGCTTCAAACATGAGACCTCTACTTGAACAGTTGGTCTCAGAGCCGTTAGTAGGTAGTGGCAAGTATTAGATGTTGTCCACTGGCCACCCGCTAAATATGCGTTTTTTTGCTAGTTGTGTCAACCATTATTGACTTGAATTTTATTGTTTAGTGATTAAAAGAAATATTCAATTATTCAAAAAATTAATAATTTTAAAAATAAATATGTCATGACTCAAATCTTGCAATCATGATCGGATGAAAAGAAAGGCACGGCTTTCCATTCACAGTCTATCAAACTTACTTAATTTATCTCATCAAATGTATAAAAACAATACCATTAAATAATACCTCATATATAATATTGAATAATATCATCAGAGTTATACAAAACCAAACTCGAAAATAAAAGCAATTAGTTTGCCACCCTTAACCAATGTTTTAAGAACCAAACCGGAAATTGGATTGGCGAGACCTTCGGATCATGGTTCAATTGATTCAATCGGTTCAACCAACGATTGGACCAGATAACTAATAAATAAGTAAATTATATATTTATATGTAGTTTCCAATATTTTACCTATATCAATCTATGTAGTTCCCAATATTTTACCCATACCAATATATTTTGAGTAAATGTCTAATATGGTCCCTAAAATTATAAGGTCGTATCAATTTAGTCCCCCACACTAGCAATATTTCAAAATGATCTTTGGAATTGGAAAATGTTAATCAGGTTCGTCCCTCCATTTGGATCTGATAGCAAATACATCCTTAACATTATTCACTTAGTTTCAAATTCATCCCTGACATTATCAACTTAATGTCATTATAATCCATACAAATATCAACGGAGGGACGAACCTGATTAACATTTTGTAATTTCAATGATTATTTTAGAATATTAATAATATAGATGACTAAATTAATATGATGCTGTAATTTTGAGGAACAAGTTGGGTATATACTTACGATAAATTTTATTTGAACACCTAAATGGGACACCAAACACCATATATTTCTACTATCACCGTTAGGTCCAAACCAAACCCCTTGTTCATTCCCATAGTCAATACCTTTCACCTTCCTTCCACTGCAAACTGCAATACACTCTTGATGTCCAGTTCAACATTCTTGTTTATCATTCCTCTCACTTCGCTCCATTGTCGTTCTCACTTCATAAACACCGTTTTGATTTCCTCTGCAACATTCGAGGTTCTGCTGCTCAAGATTTCCGACTATGGCGTGGAGCAACAAGTAGACAACGAGAGCGCTAGCTTGGGATCGTAGACAGGCAACGACGTGGAGCTCTGAAGAAATCGATTAGGGCTGAAACTCTGAAACTGAGTGAGAAATCGATTTTCTTTGGATATGTTTGGATATTTTAAAATGATCGGAATGTTTTTCATACCATTGTTTTGGTATTTTATGATGAAATGGAACAAATTTCTCATTCCATCATTTGGAAAGTGGACAGATTGGAATGACTTATAATTTTTTTATTACTTTTTTTATCCTTATTTGAAAAACATTATTATTTAGAATTAAAGCATATTACCTTTTATTAAAATGATTAAATTATCCAATTGGAATACTGAAACTCGTTGACACACAATAATGGAACCCATTGACGATGGCTTCTATAGTGCACCAAACATAAATGAGGTGTATAAAACACCCCACTTTTTGATCTATAATAGCAAGTTTTAGAATTTTTACAAAAAGAGACCCTCAAATATAAATATTTGCAAGCATAAACAAAAATCAAATTCAGATCCCCGGTAGACGAATTCCTTTTGCAAATAGAAGCGGTCCTCTCCAGAATTTTCAATGGAAAACATCTCGCAAAAATCATTTGTTCTTTTTTTAGTAATATAAATGTGCTTCAATCATCCTCCCCTTCATTCAGCAGCTGATAAATGTTTAATTTTCAAAATTATCAAAGTCACATAACTAGCATTTCTTGGTCAAATCAAATAAGAATAAAATATGTTTTTATTGATTGTCTCAAATATCAAATAATTTAAAAAAAAAATCACAAATAAAAGGTAAAAATAAACGCATCCTCCTGGTCGCCGCCTTCCGCCATCGCTCCCCTCCCCCCCTCCACCACTAGCACCACACTACTACTCTTTACCATTTACCAATGCTCCCAATTTCCATTGTAAACTATGTTCTACACTTCTACCATTTTGTCTAAAACCAGAAGCTAAGAATCTTCCAACTCTAGCTCAGAAATCCTTCGCCTTTCTTCATTCTTATCATCCTCTAGTATTGGTGACTCTTGCCTCCCAAACCCGCCTAGTCGGTTGACAGAGGGTCATGGATTTGGTGCTTCACCTTCAAATTATGGTGTGAGCAGTGGAATTCTTGGGTGTAGTTTCTGATCCACACCACAATTGAAGAATTGAAGAGAAACCCAAAAAATAAATCAGAAAAGGTTATGAAATGGAAGCAAAAAAAATATACCTTGATGGAAATGGTGGGATTGGGGGAGTGATCATCGGCGATCGACAACATAATCAACCAAATCCACGGTCAACCAGATCTGATGTTAAATATATTTTCTTTCTTTTTTTTCTTTTTCATTAACTTTCTTAATACAAATAATCAAAATTCCAACACTTTTTTAGCAAATACCACCATATTTCTCACATTACCTATTGATCCAATAACAAGTTAAACTCTACTCCTCTTTATGTCAATCCAAGGGCCATGGTTGTATCATAATGAGGGGAGCATGATGCACCCCATTTTTTGGGGTGCATAGTAGAACGAACCCCCATTGACACACAAGTAGTGTTCCAAGCTGGTTAACAACTGAACCTCTATCGATTAGAGTTTCTATCTTACTTACAAGTCATTATCCTCATAATAAAGTGTCAATAACTCATTTCAAAGTCAAACACAACCAAACTTAACATTGTCTTGGATGCTCCTTGATCATGTAACTTGTGATCTTCGTCCTCTAGTATACATTTGTAGTGGTAATATAAATATAAATGGTTTAAACTGTTGTTTTGACCATGTTCTTTTCGCTTTAAAAAAACCGAAGTTATTTTTACTGCTAATTTAATAGCTTGTGGTCTTTGTTTACTTTACAGAAAGGAATGGCCTGTACATGATTCTACCAACAAGTAACAAACCAACTGTTGCCATTATTTGCATCTCCATGCCAAATGCAACTACTGTAAGAGGCATCAACACTTCCCACCTTTCCAAATCAAGCCACTTGCTACAATATAATTTATAAAACAGCATGGTTAGAGAAACATATTGGCCTATTAAAAGTTGAACTGAAGATGTGGCTGCTTTTATGGTGCTGCCCTTTGATTAGGGAGCACCGGTGGTGCCCAACCTACTCAGCATTAGATTTTTCATCTTGAGAAATAAATGGTTAATAAAATATTACCTTCCACTTGCCAAACCAGTCAACGGTCAAAGTATAAGCAACTCTTAAAATTTATACTATAAGTTGCTGCAAAATATTATATTTATATATAAGTCCCTCTTATTATTTATAAAAAAGTTTTCATATATGTTTATATTTAATTATAGGTCCCTTATCATATTAAATTAAAATTTTCTTATTTTCTTATCATATTAAATTATTTCCGTCTCTTTTCTGATGTAGAAGCTAGGGTCTTTAGTCTTCCTCAATCTGGCCCGCACCTACAGATCTAGCTTTAACCTTCGTCGCCATCAACTCACCTACACCTTCATAGAGCTCAGGTTTTTACTGTTTCCCAATCATTACTCATCCCAATTTTTTGGTTTTGTTGCATCAGGGTCATCTATCTCCTCGGGTGTATTGGTGTTCAACATACTCCCTACTCTCGCGATTCTTATTGCTTGAAAATGAAGTGCATCTTGTTTGTGGCCCCACACTTGTCAGGACCAAACATGCATGATAGAATATGAAGACTCATTGTCAAATTCCTTAGGTTTCCATCCAGCATCTTGTGGTCGAAGATATTTAAGATACACACCACCGCTATGGAGAGGACGGCTCCAACTTAGGACTTTGGATTTGAAATCAGTTATTAAATTTAATTTGCAAAAACACCCTTTCCAATAAAACTTGTAGTACTAGTTATTTTTTAATAAAAGGTCAAAAACTCACCTATTAATGAGTTAGTCAAAAGACACTACTGGTGCTCCCCAAAACATTGGGGTGCATCATAAAACTGGCCTCGAAGATGTAGCATGTTTCAAAAAGAAATTGCAACAATTTCCTAAAACCAAAATCAATAAGAACATGTTTACTTTCCAACCAAAATCAACTCCTAAAACTAACAAAGAAATTAAGTCTAACAGAACAATTTTTTTTAGATTCTCCATAGCTGCTTCCAACAATACTAAACAAGTCAAGCATGGCATTAGCGTCCATAGCATATGGCAATATTCTTCTTCAAGGCCTCCACAAAATATGCAAAACTGCATAAAATAACATACTCAGAACCAACAAAACATGGTATTTAAAGCAAATTATAAATGACAAATTACAAATAAACAATTAAAAATAATATATATATATATATATATATATATATATATATATATATATATATATATATATTACCATTAATTAAAAGGATATTCTGGCACAATGTAAGGTAACATTTCCTTGCGCATCTTAACTGGAACTCCATTAAAAGCTTTCAATGCATCAGGATGTTGAACAAGATACATGTATACGCAGGGCAAGGAAGTTGGTTCAACACCGATATCTGCCAATTGAGCCCAAATATCCTCACCATTAGCATTCTTACTTTGTTTGACCAACTCTATTGTGTTCATTTCAAACACATCAACCATTTTCTTAAAGGTTTTAGCAATTTCACCCATGCTTGTATCATCTTCAACAACCTTTTTTGCTCGTTTCTTAGTCTTAGATGATGTTACATCTTGAGAATTGCCAATAGAAGGCCTCTTAGAAGAACTGTTGGGGTGAACTTCCTCATCAACTTCAAATCCCTCTAAAGTAACTTCATTGGTTTCAACCAAATGATCTACTTCACTATAAATTTTCTACCATTTGTAGCTCTTTTTTCTCTCATTTCATGTCCTGTATCTTCATGCTCTCCTGTTGCCCGATCCTTCCCAAAAAGTTTGACAAGTTTATCATAAAACAATCTTGGCTTGTTTTTCCATTCAACATCTTCAAGTTTGGCCTGCATAAATAAAACCAAGTATCACATAAAAAGCTTCTAACATGTAAACTTAAATAAAAATTACCCCAATTAAAGTAAATAATATCTCAATTAGCTTGTCCCACACCTCATCTTCAGCAATCCACTTACTTGTCGTTGCATCCCATGGAAACCCACTCAAACCATTCTTGAAAAGGTCGTAACAAACATTGAACTTTGTTTTTATATGTTTCATGTGATCTTTTATCTTGTCTTTAGAAATTGGTTTGTCCGGAAAGTGGTTCTTCAACTCTTGTAGAATGCTGTCCATAGCGCTTGATGTCATACTGTTACCATTTTTATTTCCCAAAGTTTGTTGATGCAAATATGCATCAATCAAAACCTCATCCATAGCTATTGTCCAATTACATGTATCAACACTTTTAGATTTCTTTGCCCTCTTTGGATTTGCTTCCATATCTAATATTGAATAAAAATCAATGACATATATAACAATTCAAGCACAAATTCAATTATAAAAATTCAAACATTTAGTTAAAGTACATATTACAAACTCAAATTCAATCCAAACACAAGAAATTAAGGTGCGTACAACAAATAAATACCAAATAAAGTTCATCCTAAAACATCATTAACAAAACTAACAACTAAATGAGAAACCCTTTTAGTAATTTAACCACATAGAGGCAGCAATATTGTCTCTAATTAACTCTCTTCTAGTTGTATCATCATTGTCTTCTCTTTGAGCTTGACGACCCTCTTAAAAACCTCTTTCATTTGTAAGCTCTTGTTGTACCTCATCTATTAGATTTTGACTGGGGTCTTCACTCATCAAATAATTGTGTAAGATGCAGCAAGCAATGATTTTTTTTTTTTTCAGTTGTAATACCAAATTTGGGATCAGTTGTAGTTTGTAGAATTGGAAATCTCTTCTTCAGCACTCCAAATGCACATTCAACAGACATTCGTAACGATGAATGTCGATTGTTGAATAATTCACAAGGGTTTCGAGGTGGATTTCCAGAATATTCTTGTAAGTGGTATCATTCTCCCCTATAAGGTGTGATAAGACAAGCCTTTAAAGGAAATCCCGCACCAGCAAGATAATATTTTCCTATAAAAAAAATAATGAGTTTATTAGTTTGAACTTTAAGAGGATATGCACATATCAAAGCACTCTTTACTATTCTTAAGTCTAAAGCCGTTCCTTCCCATCCAACCAAGACATATGTAAATTTCAAGTCAAAAGAGCATGAAGCGAATACATTTTTTGTAGGGTAATCTTTTCTACCACGATATCTAGGTGCAAGTTCTATTGGAAGTTTAACATGCACATGCGTACAGTCAATTGCTCCAATACAGTCCTGACATTCAATTATCTCAGTAAATGTGTATAACATCAACTTATTAATATTAGTGTAAGACACAAATTTATGTTTATCTTAAAATACGGGTAGAACCTATGGCTGTTAAGTATCTCCGAAGGAACTTGTGTCCCATCAAGTTGTTTCAAAAATATCTCCTCCAACTCTATCAAAGCATCTAATACTCTATGAAAATGACGACTAACAGTTTCACCAGAGCATCTAAAGAAGAAGGACATCACACAATTTCTGACATTGTGTCCTACTATGTGAAGAAATTTTGCTACTTGCTCCTTGATAGATGCTCGTCATGTATGTGTAAGTCCACCGTGATCTCGTAATAAGGTGCACAAGTTTAAGAAAGGTTGGGGACCCATACGAATTATATCACGACATCGATCACTCCCACAATCTGTTTCATTAGTTCATTTCTAACTCTTTCTCTATGCTCTGTGATTCTAGAAGGTATTTGGGATCTTCTAGACTTGTTTTTTAGCGCACATATTAGAACTATGATGCAAGATACTTGAACAACCATCATTTGTAACAAGCGTAAATATTTGGATCTTATGTCTTCATTGGTATCTATAACAAAGCAAACAATAAAATCAAGTTCATATATGTGCAACTATGACTTAAAATGCACTAAATTGGCTTTAAGTACATTTTATACCTCCTAAATTATGACATTAGCACATCATCAATACTGGACAGTACTTGACAAATAGAAAACTTCATGTAAAGAGTTTTAAAAAAGTTATTTAATATGCCTTGCATATCAATATCCTAAATTTGTTAAAAAAAATTCAAACCTGCATATCACATTGTCATGTATAATACTCATACCTGTGGCTATTTAACATAGATGATAACCAAGATAGCAGACATCATAGTTTATAGCTTCTATACAAACTAAGAAACTAATTGAAGACTTAGTCTAGGGTGCCTAACTCAAATGAAATACAAACCCAGCAAGATACACTCCCCGTTTGCAAATGAAGAGACATAGTACAGTAAGAGCAGCAGCATATAAATTACCCTATTTGTTTTATTGTTATCACTTCTCAGGCTAATTCTATTAATTGGGAAACACAATGGAAAGTTAAAACGCTTATCAGGGATAGTAATGTAACAAATGAGCATATCTAAACAAGGAGTAGAAGCACTAACTAACAAGTAATCAAGGATTTTTTTTTTTTTTGACAACGACAAGTAATCAAGGATAAAATCAAGTATTCATGTGTATCTCAAATGAAATGACAAATTCAATACTAGCTATTTCCTAATAATCTATGATGCAGATAGAAACTAATGGGGATAGTATAAAAAAGAAGATTCAAAACATATACATTCTTCAAGGCAAGGAAAAACAAGGCATGACAAAAAAATAAACATTTACAGCACGCAACAATAAGCCATGGTCGCTTTCTACTAAAGGAGGGGGAGACCCGATTGTAAGGGCGGCGAAGACGTCAATGCGGTGAAAGCAAGGTGCTGCGGTCTGCGTGGAAAGGAAGAAACTGCTTGCGAGACTAGAGAGGAAGAAGAGAGACCGTTTTGCTTTTTTATGTGATCATGTGTATATGGGAAATAGGATAGGGATAAATAAGCAATTAACTAATTAGAAGAATGGATGTGTGGGGGAGGGGGCAAGAAAAATAAGAGTAGAGGATGGAATATGATGGAGTGCATCCCACCATGTACCATTCCATTCCATTCATTTTTTAAAATCCAAACAATGGAACCTTGCTCCATACCACTCTAGTCCACCCTATTCCATCAATCCAAACAGAACCTTTGGGTTTTTGAAGATCAAAAAGTTGAAAAAATTTTAAAAGAACAAAAATGGGTGACCCGTCCGGTTTCCCAAAACCGCGGCCGGTTCATCAGGTCACCCGGTTCTATCCGGTTTTTGCGGATAGGATGGATGGAATAGGATGGAGTGCATCCCACCATGTACCATTCCATTCCATTCATTTTTTAAAAATCCAAACAATGGAACCCTGCTCCATACCACTCCATTCCACTATGTTCCATCAATCCAAACAGAACCTTTGAGTTTCTGAAGATCAAAAAGTTGAAAAATTCGAAAAGAACAAAAATGGGTGACCCCTCTGGTTTCCCAAAACCGTGGCAGGTTCATTAGGTCACCCGATTCTATCCGGTTTTTGCGGATAGGATGGATGGAATAGGATGGAGTGCATCCCACCATGTACCATTTCATTCCATTCATTTTTTAAAAATCCAAACAATGGAACCCTGCTCCATACCACTCCGTTCCACCCTGTTCCATCAATCAAAACAGAACATTTGGGTTTCTGAAGATCAAAAAGTTGAAAAAATTCGAAAAGAACAAAAATGGGTGACCCGTCCGGTTTCCCAAAATCGTGGCCGGTTCATCAGGTCACCGGTTCTATCCGGTTTTTGCGATTTTTTTGGCGTTTTTATTCGACTTCCGGTTCTAATGGCTCAACCGAACTGTAGACAAGACCAGTTCTGGTTGAACCGGATGGTCCAGTCCGGTTCTTAAATCATTGCCCTTAACAAAACTGAGTGCAAACACTCAAAACGTAAAACCTCCCCCATATGGACATCAAGGAACCGAGGGGATAAGAGTAGCAACATTGATGTTGCAGAAGGTTCATGAGTTGTAATTGTAGTGCAGGAGGTCTATTACTGGTTGAGTGAATGGAACAAATCATGGTGTTGGAATGTTGTGTATGATTAAATGATTTATGTGTGTTATTGTTGTTCCTGGTATCGTATATTTTGGTTGCTGGGAAATTCTTTGAGTGTTTTTGGGTTTATGCTTCCAAAGTTTCGAGTATTTGTTTAACTTAAAGCACAAAATTTAGTTGGGGGTTGTATTTACGAGTGGTCTGCAAAATTCACGTGCTAATTTGGAGCTGAATGGTGCTTTACTTCTTGTTGAGGTTTCTATGTTTTAATTTTCTAGGGAGTCATACAGTGTTTGGTTGGAGGGGAGGAGAGGGATTTTTTTAAATATTTGTTGTTTGGTTCATTTTTTAGGAGAGAAGCGGAGGGGATGGGAGAGGAGCAAAATCCCTCCTCACCCAATTTTGGCTCCCCTCCAAAAGTGGGGGGATTTGGAGGGGAGGGAAGGAGTTTTAAAAAATTTTGAATGAAATAACTAAAATAACCCTACTTATATATTTTAAAATCTAAAATTATAAGGGTATAAAAGTAAATTTGTTTTAAAATTCCTCCCCTCCCCTTGTGAACCAAATACAAATAATGTTACTTTCCCTCCCCTCCATTAAAATCTCTCTCCTCCCCTCCTCTCAACCAAACACAATAGCTAATTAAAATCTCTCCCGTCCCTTCATTTGTACCAAACACACCCTCGTATGGAAAAGTTAGTAAGCTTTAAAAGGATAAACTAAACACAGGGATGCATAAACAGGGTTCACATATAAAGAAGAAATAACACAATTATTCATAGAGTGATTAATTCAACAAGAACCAATGGAAAAAATTTGTAATAAACATGTATTTAAATTAACTGCATTGCTATCTATTAAATATGAATAGCTTTGCAATGAAATCCTTAAGAAAATCAAATCAACCGATAAAATAGACCCTTTAACTGAAATCATTGTAAATATAGGAGAGAAAATACAATGACCAACACTTCCAACACTAATCGTTGCTACAATACGAAAACAGTTTCGTACTAAATAATATTTTCCTTAAATTAACCAAGAAATAATTAGTAAGGACAATCGTGAGGGGCCTATCTCTACTTCAACAAATCAAGTTTTTCACTAACTTGAACTTCTTTTCTTTGGTAAATTACACTAACTATCCTTGAACTTTACATTGTGCCAAAACACACCTCCCTTTATTACTCCTACATCAATCTCCCTTAATTTTTATACCCTCCCAACCTTCCTTTAGGGTGCCATTGACTAAAGTGGAAATAGTGGCATGATCCAATCACGTGTCTTTTAATAAGAAATTAGGTCTTGAAATGACAAAAATGCCATTATCTCCAACCTCAAATTGAGATGAAATTGCAGCACTTGTTGCGTGGTTCATGCCAAGGAAAAATAGCATAGAATATTGCATACAAACTTACACCCCTATGCAAGAGAAATGAATACAGTGTGTGTGTTACTGTTAGAGCAAATGAATACTTTTTATACTAGAAGTTGAAGCTTGAACTTCAACATTTGGAGCCTATACAGAGTTTGTGTCTTGAGTTCACCCATATACACAACCAATTCAATAGAACAAATCAAAGAAAGAGGGGGAGAGACAATGCATTAATATTGTAAATAATGTCTCTAAGATGGGGTCTCTAGGATTGCGTATTTTGGTATGGCTTCTGACAAGTTACGAGAGGTTTCAATCAGATTACAGATAATGCCAGGTCACTCAAGGACGGAGCCAGGAAGGGGAGGTGTGGGCCCAAGCCCCTCCTTCCCCTCAGAACTTGTTATATACATTATATATATACAAAGGCAGGGTTACCGGGATGCTTCAAATCATTGACAAAAATCCGCAACGATGAATGCAAAAGCCGTTCTATAAGTCCCATATGTTAAGTCCATTGTTGGTCTAATACGTCTACCAACATTACACATAAGTTGAGGGCTCTATTTGAGACACCCCCTAGTATCTCAATTAACCTGTAATCGGTCCTAATTTAATCCACTACTTTCATTATCAATTGATAGTAATCCAGAAAGAGATTTCAAAACATAACTGCCCGCAGTGGGCTTTATAACCTGTTCATTCAAAATCTCAATAAAACTAAAACATCCATCAGGCACATTTCTTCAATATATTGAAGAATGACCCATTATGGACTTCCATCAACAAGTGCTTTTGAAAACAGTTATCCAACTAACATATAAGTATTTAAATATATCAGGATATAATATACATAAGGGGTTATTAGTAGAGCAAACTATGACTATGAACCAATTTCCATTGAAACAAAGGGCTAGCTCTACCTCTAAGAGAAAAACCAGGTCAAAGCCATAAAGGGTGATGATTAACTTAATACTCAATAGATAATTTGCAACTACATGGTCCACTCCATGAAACCAACCAAACATCATTTACCTAATTGGAGGAACAAAACCAAACAATCAAAAATCCAACTTTTTGGGTAGAATCACTGAACCACAGACTTGAAAATGAAATTGTGAGAACCCCAAAATATAAAATTAAACATAGTATAGAGTGCTCATCCAATGGAAGTGGCATGTACCCGAATAGAAGGATGGTTTTTTTTTTGGCAAAACAATCGAATGAAAAGGAAGTGGTGCAAGCTGTGAGTAGAAAAGCAAGAGAGAGTGTTGGAGGCACTACAAAGGTTGTAGCTCTCTTTGATCAAGGGTTCGCTTGGAAGTCCTTGCGTCGTGGTGAGACAGTGGCTCCGGGGCTTTTGTGGTTTGCAAAGGTGCTGCATTCATAGGGGCCAGGTGCTACACAAGCGAAACAGCTACTGTTATACGTGGGTATTGAGGCTTTGGGGCTTCAACCACAAACTTCAACGAACAAATGCCGGTATTGAGGGTTTGGACTTGAAACGTCATATTGTAGAGGCTAATGGGCTTCCCGATCATGGTTTTTAAAGGAAGGAAACATTAATTAAAAATAGATAAATAAAAATAAAAATATTGGAAAATAGAGTTAACATGTCAGCAGTTTTGATCAAATGGAGTGTAATCAGAATAGTTGAAATGGCAACGCTAGAGTATGCGCTTTAGAAATTATATTATATCGTATCGTATAATATAAATCTATAGATCTATAGATAATAGATAATACAGATAATAGATAATATATTTCCAAGGAAGGGTTTTGGAAACTTTTGTTAGGTGACAGTTTCTCATGCAATGGCTTCCCAAACACTCTTCTTAATCACTTTCTATTTTTAAATTTTTTTTTCAAACTTATTTTTCTTTTACTTTCAAAAATTCAAATTTTAAATTTGGGCATTGTTCCTGTGTCCATTCATTTTGAAGGGCATCAATACCTTTAAAATGTGAGCCAATATATTTATGACAAATATGTATAGTTGCCGGGTCATTCGTTCTAAATGTTTTAATGATTCAATTTTTTAAAATTGCATAATAGTCCTTGTAAGTTTTATCCAGTTTCATCCCAAATCGTTGCTTTCAACCTTCCTTTCTCTAAGCTCCGTTTCTTTCTACCTTCTTTCTATAATCTTCATTGCATAATTTGGAGCTCAGACGCATATAACCCAGTTCTGATATGAAAGTAGATGGTACTTCGTCGCCATTTTTGCTCGTTGCCCCTTTTCCTTCTTCTTTGAACCCTAATGTCGTCCAATACTTTGTAATCTCATAGGTAAGCTTGCAATGGTTCAACTCATGGTAATGTATTATAATGATCATCACCTAATTATTTTTCAATCTCCTAATTTACGTTCACTATTTTGAAATCGAGTTGGGGCTTCTTTTATTCGGTATTATGGGAATACTATACTAAAATTTCAAAGAAACCAGTTGCCTGAATTGAGAGATCTGTCCGGGTTGTGTTCACGGGTCGCAAACCTGTTTTCCTGCATTCGGGTGAGGAAGAAGAAGTTTATCCGCGAACGTTTTGTATTTAAATAAAATAAATGTCATTTCTAAAAGTGATTAAGCAGCGCGACGCAATGGTTGGATGCTCTGTTTGGCAATCACCATGTCTCAGGCTCAATCCTCAGCGATTACATACTTTTTGAACTTTTTTTAAAAATAAAACAAGGTACATTGAAAGAGAAAAATAAAAAGGATACCTTTTGGCATTCGAACAAGCTATCCAGAAGATCGAGGATAACGCTCTGATCATTAGGACCACTTCCAAAATTTATAGTCTAACATCATATTTACTTAACCTAATGTAATATTTATATCTATAATTTATATTTATATCATGAATGTTTTTTAAGTCATAGTTAATGAAAATAATTTTCAAATTATAAGATTATTTTCAATTGTCCATTAGTTTTAGTATATATATGATATGATATTATATTTTGTGGGTAAAACGTTAACCATCTGGACTGCATTCACCTTTTGCAATTTACTATCTTTTAGAAATATTTAACCTAATACTATATTTACATCTATTTTAATTTATAAATTTATATATTGCCTCATTCTCTCTCTTATGTGTCTCTGTAAAAACTGTTATGCCTGCAAAGTCTGCAATCACAAAGAAGGAATTAACAGTCTGTGCTATCTAGTACCGGACATGCTTTTTGCTCTCACAGGTAAGGAACAAAAATGCTCTAATGACAGCTTGCATTAAAGATGTTTCAAACGGATTTATTAGCATTTAATATTATCTCTAAATGTTCATATTTACTATTGTTTGACCAAGGTAGATGCAAGCTTCTATATAAAGGAGAATACTCAACGTTTTGAAGCTAGACACTGAATACTCTTACTCGAACAAATTCAAAACGCTCCCAAGTTCTCTCAGATTCAAAACTTGTAAACTTTCATTGTAAAACTTATACAGTTTCCCTAAAGTCTAATCTTTGTAATATCCTCACACATATAGAGTTAGTCAAAGCTCAAACAAACTTTCAAATCGTTGATTTAGTTGAGTTTGAATAGGTTTATCTATAAAAGAAGACTTAGTGCTTGGAGAGATGTAAAAAACTTAGAGTTGTATAGTCTGGAGTAACTAGGAAAACAACTTGTAACCGATAAAGGTTTTAGTGGAAAATCCTTCAAGTAGAAGGCACTGAATGTAACTCTTTAGTTGGAAAGAGTGAACCATGATACATCGTTGTGTGAATCTCTCTATCCCATATCTTTGTCAAGTTATTTTTATCTACTAACTTGGGGATTGCTTTAGAGTTTCTTAAACACTGTCAAAAACATATTTTATCCCTTTGCTTGATTATCTTGTTGCGTGAAAAAAGTTTTTGAAAAAGCTTGAAGAAACACAATTCAACCTTCCTTCTTGTATTTCGCTGTGTTTCACTTTCAAAATTGAGTCAAGGTGAGATAAATTAGCATCCAAGAAACACGACATGCAATAAAAATTAACATGTAATCTCATAGAAATCTTTGAATGAACCACTGTAGTGGCGTATATTCAATTTAATTAGTGGATGGCATGCTCGATTATATTTTCTCAAAAATAATTAAATATTAACTATTGTAATTAGATTGAGGTACATAGAGAGTGAATTATCCTAACACATAAAATGAATATCTCATAACAAATCAATCCAATAAAAGTTAACATGTAATCTCACATAAATATGTGAATGAACCACTTTAGTGGCATACTTTCACTTTCAGTAGTGAAATGTCAATACTGGATAATATTTTCATAAAAATAATTAAAAATAAGCTATTTTAATTAGATTGATATAGTTAGAGATTGAACTATCTAACACATAAAATGATGTCTAATAACAAATTACTTCAATTTACCACATAATATAATATCATATATATAAGTATTAAAACTAATAGATAATTGAAAATAATCTTATATTTTGAAAATTATTTTCGGTAACTATGACTTCAAAAACATTCATCATTATATATGTAAATATTACATCATGTTAATGTTAATTTAATTAGCTTGCAAATGATGGTCCGAGTCCAGATGGTCAGATTTTTTCCCTCGGTCTATAGGGTAGCTAGTTCGAATCCCAGCAGCACTTCTTCTTTTTGTTTTTCTCTCTCAATTTTTAAAAAAGGTAACCAAAAATGACACGCTCAGGATCAAGAACAAACAAGATACAGAACCTGTTTGGTAAAATTAGCTGTTAGCGAATAGTGGATAAACTATTATTTTCTGTGAAAGTGTTTGATAAAACTAGCGGTTGAATTAGCTGAAAAATATAAAATGACATAAAAGGACATCTTCACTAATGATTTTACATAAAAGAGAGAGAAGAGGATAAATGTAGAATTAAATGAAGATAATAAGAACAAAAGTGAAAAGAAAAATGAAACGCTATAAGCTATAAGCTCAAACGCTACTTTAAGTAGAGTCTGAAAAAAACGCTATAAACTCGTGACAGAAACACTTATTAAACGGGACTATTTTCTCGTCCGTTATAAGCTATCCGCTATAAGCTCTTAAAAGTGACCTGCCAAATAAGCTTTGTCTAAATACGGTCACCAACCATCACGCCGCGCAGCTCACTTTTGTCTAAATACTAGTATCTGAACCCGTGCAACGCACGGGCAAGCTATACTGTTTTGATGTTAGATTAGTTATAAATAAGTATTTACAACAATAATAATGTGCATAATTGTCTGGAAATTGTTACCTATCTGCAACAAATGAAATTTGACTAATACATCCAAAATCGAGTTATAGGGATTACAACAATTTCAGGTAATTTGATTTAACTTGGAAACATTCAGATTGAAAAGATGTTTCTGATAATGTTGTGATATGTCTATAAATCTGCAAACAATAAAAATTACACCATAATTACAGGTTATTTATATTTAGATGGTACATATTACAGTAGTAGGAAGTAATGGTTGTAAACTTCACCTAGGTTCACTTGAACTGAGTTCCAGACGTGTGAACTTTTCCTAGGTTCAGACGGGTGAACTTTTCTTTAGTTCAGACGGGTGAAAGCTTCATTAGACGGGTGGAGTATTTGTGTAGACTTCAGACAGTTGAACTTAGTTCCAGACGTGTGAACTTTTCCTAGGTTCAGACGGGTGAACTTTTCTTTAGTTCAGACGGGTGGAAGCTTAGACAGGTGAAAGCTTCATTAGACAGGTGGAGTATTTGTGTAGACTTCAGATGTGTGAACTTTTCTTATTTCCAGACGTGTGAACTTTTCCTAGGTTCAGACGGGTGAACTTAGTTCCAGACGGTTGAACTTTTCTTTAGTTTAGACGGGTGAACTTTTCTTTAGTTCAGACGGGTGAAAGCTTCATTAGACTGGTGGCGTATTTGTGTAGACTTCAGACAGTTGAACTTTGCTCAGTTCCAGACGTGTGAACTTTTCTTAGTTCCAGACGTGTGAACTTTTCCTAGGTTCTGACAGGTGAACTTTTCTTTAGTTTAGACTGGTGAAAGCTTAGACGGGTGAAAGCTTCATTAGACAGGTGGAATATTTGTGTAGACTTCAGACAGTTGAACTTTCCTTAGCTCCAGACGTGTGAACTTTGCTCAGTTCCAGACGTGTGAACTTTTCCTAGGTTCAGACGTCTGAACTTTTCGTAGTTCCAGACGTGTGAACTTTTCCTAGGTTCAGACGGGTGAACTTTTATTTAGTTCAGACGGGTGAAAGCTTCATTAGACGGGTGGAGTATTTGTGTAGAATTCAGACAGTTGAACTTTCCTTAGTCCCAGACGTGTGAACTTTTGCTGAGTTCCAAACGGATGAACTTTCCTTAGCTCCAGACGTGTAAACTTTTCTTAGTTCCAGACGTGTGAACTTTTCCTAGGTTCAAATGTCTGAATTTTTCTTAGTTCAGACGGGTGAAAGCTTCATTAGACGGGTGGAGTATTTGTGTAGACTTCAGGCAGTTGAACTTCCCTTAGTTCCAGACGTGTGAACTTTTCTTAGTTCCAGACGTCTGAACTTTTTCTAGGTTCAGACGGGTGAACTTTTCTCTAGTTCACAAATTGAAACATAACAAAACTTCGTGCCTTGTCATTTTAATAAATATAAAAAAATAAATAAAAAAACAACAAACTGAGAAGAGAAAAGTTACTAGTTATTTTGTATAACATTCATACTTGCTCTGTATATGTTCCAAGGAAAACATGAGAGGTGTGATATATGTATATCAGAAATGAAACCCAGAAATAAAAATAACTGATATCTTTTGAAATAAAAAACATCAACTGGCATATGAAGACTTGGGGGATATAATAGAGTATATACATTAACAATCACAATTGACAAAATGAAAATGTTGATATAACAATGGAACAACCAAAGCTGCAACTGATAATTCTGTTATAATGGCTAAGTGCAATAAATGTTAATTTACTGCCTACACCAAAATTAGAAATATAGACATTACAACAATTTCAGGTCATCTGATATAACTCTTGGACAATCACATTGCAAACATACTACTGATAATGTTGTCATATGCTTATAAATCTGCAAAAAATGAATAGTACAAAATAAGTACAAATTACTTATATGGTAAATAATACAGAATTAGGAAGTAAGGCTTATGAACTTCACCTAGCCATTACAAACGATTATTATAATCTCACATAGTTAGAGTTCAATTCTTTGGTCATAGATGCAGTCTTGGGAATTTGGATTCCATGTACAAAAATAATCTGCACTAAAAAATGGTGCAACATAAGTGTAAAAGTTGTGTATTTAGCTATGCACTGTATAATTTCATCCCTAATAAGGTAATAGTTTCAGATTAAGAGATTATAGGTTTATAATAATAACATAAGCTGAAATCCTAGTTATCTGCATAAAACTTTGAATATATAAGCATTTTCACTAACCAATAAGTGATGGAAGATAAAATTGCAAATCTCATGTCATCGACCTAAAATAGGTTCTCAAATACTTCATTGTAGACAACATTTTTTGTGGATCTGCATGCAATTCCATCATCATCCAAGATCAAAACTTTCAATCCCTTTTTTGATTTTACTCTTGATACAGCAACATAGAGTTGACCATGTGTAAAAACTGAACGCGGAAGATAGAGTCCTACTTTAGAAAGTGATTGTCCTTGACTTTTGTTTATTGTCATTGCAAAACATAGACTCAAGGGAAATTGCCTCCTTTGAAACTTAAATGGGAATCCGGGATCAGAAGGGACCAAATCCATCCTTGGGATAAGAATCCTATCTCCAATATTTTTCCCTGTCATGACTGTTGCTGTTATAATATTTCTTCCTAAATCATTGACCTGCAGTCTTGTTCCATTACATAAACCATTGGCCTGATCAATATTTCTTAGAAGCATTACAGGTACTCCAATTTTAAGTCTTAACCGATGATGTGGAATCCCTGAACATTTAATATCATTCAGGAACTCTGAGGTAAACCAATCACCCTGAATATCTAAATTTTCATCCGAATGGCAAGGTGTGTCAGAACTTAAATACTCTTTCTCATCTGTGGGAATTAAGGAGAGAATGAAGTCATTAACCTGTTCAACAGATTCAATAGTTGGAGCGAGGATTGCCCGCTCTTCAAAAAAATTAGTAGTGTTCATATTTTGTAAAATATGAGGATAAACAAACTCAACCAATGAAAGTAGAGGATTGTCATAATGCGGAATCAAGAGGTCTTCTTGTATCTCAATGTCACCTTCACCATTTTCATTTGCATCCATGTGACCATCTCCAATCTTAAGGATCCACTCAGCAAATTGTTGTATTTCATTAGCGCTTTGATCTGTTTTTGCAGTAGTTAACCTCATGTTTTTAGTCAGCTTCAAAACGTTGCAAGTTTTCCATAATTTAGAAGAATTAATTGCTGCGTCAACAATATCTTTTCTTGATCCTTTTCTAACAACCGGTAATATTTGTCTAAAATCACCACCCAAAATAACAACCTGTCCACCAAATGGTTTTTCATTGTTTTCTGCACATTGAAAAGTCATCAAATCTCTCAAAGTGCGATCAAAAGCCTCAAAGCAATATCTATTCATCATTGGAGCTTCATCCCAGATGATCAATTTTGTTTGTATGAGAAGTTTTGCTCGAAGGCTTCCTTGACTAATGTTGCAAGTGGATTCCTCATTGATAATCAAAGGAATGCAAAAAGTGGAATGAGCAGTCCTCCCTCCCGGTAACAACAAAGAAGCAATACCACTTGAAGCAACATTGAGGACAATCATCCCCTGTGATCTAAGAGCAACATACAGTGTTTTCCATAGAAAAGTTTTTCCAGTTCCTCCATGGCCATATAAAAAGAAGAATCCTCCACTTTCAGATAAAACTGACTCCATGATCTCATTATATACATAGTGTTGCTCCTCTGTCAACAATTCCAACAGAGATACGTGTAAATCAACCATCTCAGCTCTGTCATAGTTCAACTCATCCACAATAAACTTGTTTTGAAAGTCACACATATCTGAAATTTCTGGTAGCGGGAGATAATCATAATCTTTAAGAGATCTTCCATTTGAAATGAGCAACCTTTCCAATTCTATAAGGCAAAGATTTTTCAGTTCATCATCTCCAATATGAAGACCTGAAAAAAGAAAATGAATACATGAGAAACTTATGAAATGAGCTACATTTGCACTATTGAACTTTTTGTAGCTGCAGTTGAAATATAAAAGATGTGAAAAAAATTGTTCAATGGTATAGTCCAAATAGAATATGCAGCTTACTTTAATAGTTTTACATGTTATTATGATTTTATAGTAGATTAAACCTTAACTAACACTATTGTTATCTTTGGTAGATAGACCAAGAGAATGAGTTGGAATGTTTTAAAATGACTTCAAAAAAGTCTACCTTATCTGCTATGTATTAATCATTCTTCTTCAATGACTTAAGAGAGCTAAAGAGATAAGCTGCTGAATTTTTGAAGTTTACATTTGTTGGTATCTATCAATGAAATATAGTTTCAATGCTTCCTATGATGAGTTGCAATAAACTTGTTACTTATGTGGTGGTAATAACGATGATGATGATAATAGATAGCACAAATAGAATATCCAGCTTACTTCGTATTACTTTTTTGTGGTGTATATATGTAGCATTTTCATTTTCTATAAGGTAATCTTATAAAGTTATTTAGGTACTACTGAAAACAAAAATGTGACAGACAGCTTATGCAAATTTTACCTGGAAATTTCAAAGCTTTTC
This sequence comes from Ammopiptanthus mongolicus, assembly GCA_039655645.1. Classification (NCBI taxonomy): domain Eukaryota; kingdom Viridiplantae; phylum Streptophyta; class Magnoliopsida; order Fabales; family Fabaceae; genus Ammopiptanthus; species Ammopiptanthus mongolicus. The sequence continues at coordinate 14,454,318 of CM077344.1, read as the reverse complement.
TTCTTTGATAGACTATTCCATCAGATAACAATTTCCAAGTGGAGTTCCAAACAACATTTGGCTTTGACATTGTGTTCATGACCAACAATGTAACAAACAACTTCCTCAACTAATTTCCGGAAGCCATTTGGCTGGCTTCGTTAATTGCATCAATGTACTCCTTATCATCCGCTAACAAACCCAAAGCATGACATGCCTGTTGAAAAGTGTCGTGCAAATGTCCATCCACTGTCCTAATGCTTTCATAGTTAATACAACCCTTTTGTATTGTCAACAAAATCCTCAAGTAGTACAGTTCACCTGTGCCAGCTGGAACATAGCTAAGCCTCCCAATAGTAAAACCTTGCTTCCTTGGTTGCCACCTTCTCTCTTGAGTCAGATAAACAAATTTTGTTGGAAATTCTGCATAGGTGAGATCTTTTCCCTCAACATAAGTTTTATTCGCCTCAAACCAAGCCAGAAACATTGTCTGTAGATCTTCATTGTTACTAACAACTGTATCAATTCTTTCATGATCTTTATAAAGAAGTGATTGTCCATTAAGAAGATGAAATACTAACCTTAAAACAGGTGGCCACCTATGATGAATATCGAAAGCAAAAGATCTCCAAGCTGCTTCACATGGTGATAGATATCTACAGTCATAATATCGTTTAATTTCATCAACTATCTGGTTTTTCTGAATTTGGTGGACCATTTGTTATCTCAATAGTAGCTCAGTCAGGACCCTTGTTGACATATTTAAACAAATACTTGATTGAATTAGATTTGTTACAATATTCTGTATTCACATGTCCTTGATACCTTGTCAAAAGAACGGGACTGTAAGGAACCACGCTCCTATTATCCAACTTGATTCCATTTTGTTGATAAACATGCCAGAATCTCGACGCTTATAACATGGATAGCCATCCTCATCAATAGTAGTATGTGTTCGAAATTTTTTTGGATAATACTTGGAACATCTTCTTTGTTTCATGCAAGGTGACTTCATGTTAGCAACTCCACATGGACCATGTATCATGTAGGTTGCGACCGCATTATGCAATGTTGGATACAAATTTGGATGAGGCAATTCGGCAGAGATTACTTTGTCAATGTCACTTCCATTCTTGAGTCTATTCTCACCATCCAACCATAACAATATATGTGCATGCGGAAGTCCTCTTTTTTGAAACTCCATAGTATACATCCCTATTTTTAGAAAAGTAAATACATAAAAAACACGATCAATATAAAGTGCTATTTGCATTATAATTAAAATGATAAAGATGACAACTTGCCTGCATTAACCTTTCCTAATATTTCGTTCTTTTTGAAGTCTGTCATCATTTCATCGAGCTTCATCTTGAAAACTCGAGAGACAATATCAGGCCTGTCTGATGCTGTTAGACCCCTTTCAGAAACAAATTCACGTATTTCATTCCAATTAGTGTTACAGGTAATAGTAACGAATAGATCAGGATATCCAAATCTCTTACAAATAGCCATAGCATCCTGACAGTTATTGAACATGTATCTCATACCACCGGTGAAAGATGCTGGCAATATGACACGCTTACCCGCTGAAGAACCCTCGGTTTCTCCTCTATTAACTGCCTCCTGCAACCCATTCAAAACCTCACACCTGATTATTTGTTGATTGTTTCTTATGAAGGATAATCGTTGAGCCTCAATCATAGTGTAACAATCAACTAAAAATTGTTGAAACAATCTTCTTGAATTGACAACAGTACCAAATTCAGCATCCCTTTCTTGAATTCTAAATGCAATGAAGTCCCTCAAAGAGATTCGAACTCTTTTACGACTTTCAGAACCATTTTCTGCATCTCGAATGGGAATGTCTTCTTGATATCCATCTTCTCCATACGGAAACATTAATGGATATTGCAGTGGGATGAAGGCTGTATGTGTTTCAAAAATCCTCTCTAACACCCCTGATTTATTTTTCACAATAATATCTCTTCCAACATCCATGCTACCCAAGTCACCAACTATCAAACCTGCCACCTCATCGGATTTGGGAAGATTATACACTCTTGCATCTTTAGATCGATTTCGAAATAACCTCAAACTGAAATTTGATGAATCGTCATTCATTACAAAATCCCTAACTTTCCTAAAAGATTTTGCAACCTCATTAAACTCATCAACCATCTGAATAAGATCTTCAACCAGTGAATTATCATACTTTTCAGAACCTGTTTTGGACCTACAAACACATCTAAAATGATAAAATGATCATATAGAGGACAAATTTTGGTAGATAAGTTAAAGAATTCATACACATACCCAAAGTGGCTAAGTCTATGTTGTACTTCATTTTGGGTGTCATAAATATATAATTATGCAAACTTCGGAACAGTTCCACGGTCCGGTAATAAACTTCCCATTCGATGATAATTCTGACCACTAAGTATAAACTGAGGAGAGCCACCTCCATCATTGATTGAAGATTCTAGCTTACCACCCATTGAAGTAAATGAGAACATACTATTGTAAGCTCTTATATTTTCCTTAAAATGATTGCTTCTATCATCTAGACCATTCAATAAAGAGAGGAGCAAAGTTGTAGGTCTTTTCAGTAGTGGAAGTTGTACTTTTCCCTTTTGACAGCAAATTGAAAAATCCACTTGCTTAACTTTCCTAACCTTTTCAGCTCTTTCTTCCAGCCATACTTCAGCACCGCAGTGTTGACATTCAATTGAAGGTTGTCCGAAGTAGACACATGCTGTAAGACATTCAGTTATAAAAAGTAAGCTTTTGTTAATCATAAGATTAGAACTCTCATAGCATTATGTGACCATAGATTGTTCCTTGAGTTTCAGCCTTTGAATACAAATTAGAGTGAGACAGGTTTGTGTCATCTTCATACAGATTGGCTGTCATTAAAATATATGTAACTTTATTAAAAGTATCAATTTAGGAACTTGAGTCAACATTATTGTATAAGCATTTATATAGCAAAATAAAATCAACATACTAACCCGAGCTACAACCACTGGCATTCTTATTTTGGTCCTCAAATTGTTGTTCAAAATTCAATCTAGTTGTACCAATTGATTGCAAGATATGTTTAGATTGTTTGACAGATTTGCCAACATAACAGGATATGGAAGGATTTAATACTTCTGATGATCCACAAGAAGACTCTGCTCTTAAACCAGGCACATTTGGAGTATATTATTCAACATCTGTAAAGAGGAGAACATAATTCACCAAAATTCATAGTTTGATGTAAATTATATCTCTTCTAAACTTTTTTCTATTTAACTGAATATACTCACGTGAGGATATTTTATAATGCAAAAGTTCCTCCCTAACTGGTACAACAGTGAGGTTTGTAGAGTTTAAAACAGAAGAGAACAATTGAGTTATCAACACTGTTTTTGATTGGCAGATTACAGCTGTTATTAAAACTCCTTAAAATATTACCATGTCCTGCATTTCGTGGTTCTATAAAAAAGGCATAATAATCAATTTTTATAATATTCATAGTAATAGAAGAGGAATAAAAACACAGAACCAATGTTCAGCTGCAAATTTCAGTCACCATAAGTGGTGTTTAGTTTCAGTTTTCGTTTTCAGTGATATATTTCCACTAATATTAACCAAAAGTTCAAATTATTTTTATTTCACTTCTTATTTTTATTTCCACTGTTTTCACCTTTAGCTAAGAACCTATTTGTTATGCAGTAGGATAGGCATTAAGCCATTAATAATAGTCAAGGTTTCACTTGTTCAGCAAATCATGGAATCAATGAAAATAATTACTGAAAATTACTTGAAGCACATAATAAAAATAACTCTAGCCCGAAAGCAAAATGACTTGTAATCCAATCTTAGTATTCCACACCTAACATATATAAGAAAATTGCATGAGAGGAAGGGACATGAAATTAAGACCAGCGCAAAATTCAAGTGGCAAAATTACTTCTGCCCACTTTGGAATTGGAATTACAATTAAGAGATTCAAGAGAATAATAATCTACCATATAAGGTGTAGATGGAAATGTAACGCAAAAAAAAAAAAAAACAAAATAGTTTACCTAGAGACAATGGTGATAGCGGTTGTCTATTGTGGTTCCTTAGTCTCCTCTTCCAATTTGTAGAGTTTATAACCGAAGAAAGTGGAGTCGGATTATCTGCATTGCATGTACATATAATAGTATTATCAACTCTTACATTTCCTGTTGTCAGACAAAAGCATAAGTAACCCTTTTTTGACATCCATTTTAATAACATAGTGAAGAAGTCTAAATGAAGAAATCGTAACATAAATCTCTTACCAGGAGACAATGGTGACAAAGGTATTCCTTTTTCTTTTTTCGGAGTTTCTCTCCCAACATAAGGTAAGTTCTGGTTTGGTATCATATTCTCATCTGAAGTAGATAAAATGGAGAGTGGGGCACTGGGTAAGCAATGCAAAAGCAGGGGGAAAAAGATGATCTAATCCATGAAAACTCAATGAATAAGTTTAAAACCAGAAAAATTAGTTTGACAGAAGAAGATAATGGCAAAGGTCATGCTACCTGTGCTTTGATTATGTTTGTTGGTTGACTTTTGCATGATGATCATCTTGCGTTTCATCCTTGCATGTTTAGAAGAGCTGGAATCCATTTTGCAGGAGTTGGTGTTGCAAGGAAACAAAGTTCCATATAGTTCAGAAGTATAACAGAGGTTTTACAAAAGGTTGACCTTTCTATCTATCTTGTGACTAAGCTGTCATTTTTTCCTCTGAAGTGTAAAGAAAGTAACATCAATGTCATTCCTCTTTTTGACTTACACTATTATGTTGATTGCACTATTATCTAAAGTTATATTGAGAGATTTGTTTTATTCAGAGTGCAACTTTTGGATACATAAAGATACCTTATTATATTATACAATATTATATATATATATATATATATAATAGATTGATTCATTGTTATGGTTTACGGGTCTACCATGTGGGTAGGGGAAATATCTAGTAAATAGGGAAATCTCAGAATGGGCAAATAGAAGAAAGACAATGGTGACAAGAAATTATATATTATATTACACATACTAATATTATAATTGCAGGAGTTGGTGTTGCAAGGAAACAAAGCTCCAAATAGTGCAGAAGTATAACAGAGCTTTTACAAAGGGTTGACCTTTCTATCTATCTTGTGACTAAGCTGTCATTTTTTCCTCTTAAGCGTAAAGAAAGTAACATAGCTGTCATTCCTCTTTTTGACTTACACTATTACGTTGATTGCACTATTATCTAAAGATATATTGAGAGATTTGTTTTATTCAGAGTGTAACTTTTGGATACATAAAGATACCTTATTATATTATATTATATATATATATATATATATATATATATATATATATATATATATATATATATATATATATAATACATTGATTCATTGTTATGGTTTACGGGTCTACCATGTGGGTAGGGGAAATATCTAGTAAATAGGGAAATCTCAGAATGGGCAAATAGAAGAAATGCAATGGTGTAAACTTTTCCTAGGTTCAGACGGGTGGAACTTTTCTTTAGTTCAGACAGGTGAAAGCTTCATTAGACGGATGAAGTATTTGTGTAGACTTCAGACAGTTGAACTTTCCTTAGTTCCAGACGTGTGAACTTTTCGTAGGTTCAGACGGGTGAACCTTAGTTCCAGACGTGTAAACTTTTCTTAGTTCCAGGCGTGTGAACTTTTCCTAGGTTCAGACGAGTGAACTTTTCTTTAGTTCAGACGGGTGAAAGCTTCATTAGACGAATGAAGTATTTGTGTAGACTTCAGACAGTTGAACTTTCCTTAGTTCCAGACGTGTGAACTTTTCGTAGGTTCAGACAGGTGAACCTTAGTTCCAGACGTGTAAACTTTTCTTAGTTCCAGGTGTGTGAACTTTTCCTAGGTTCAGACGGGTGAACTTTTCTTTAGTTCAGACGGGTGAAAGCTTCATTAGACAGGTGGAGTATTGGTGTAGACTTCAGACAGTTGAGCTTTCCTTAGCTCCAGACGTGTGAACTTTTCTTAGTTCCAGACGTGTAAACTTTTCCTACGTTCAGACGGGTGAACTTTTCTTAGTTCCAGACGTGTTCTTTTAGTACACTTTGTACTAATTAGTTTGCTCTTTGTTTGTTCAATAAAAGTTTTTGAATAGAAATTGGTTCTAACGGCAGAAAAAGAGTAGGTTGCAGAGAGACCAAAAAAACGTATGTATAGAGATAAATTTGGAGACCATAATTCAGACCTGCAAAGACAGTAGCACTTATCTGCTGCTGTTGCTGCTTGTTTGTGAGAATGTTAGTGTTTTTTTATTAACATGCCAATCAATATGCGTTAACGTTCTTCATCTGTGAATTTATATCTGAGACATGGCTGTGTTGTTAATATGATAACCTTTATATTTGGATTTCTCCCATCATACGATTATATGCTTTTATCTTTGCATATCTCAGAGGAATATTCGAATATGTGTTTTGGACTGGACATGCGTGTATAGTGTATAGATGGGAACTCTTACTACAACACTTTTCTTAGTTCCAGACGTGTGAACTTTTCTTAGTTGGGATTGGACATGCGTGTATAGTGTGTAGACTTCAGACAATTGAACGTGTGAACTTTTCTTAGTTCCAGACGTGTGAACTTTTTCTAGGTTCAGATGGGTGAACTTTTCTTTTGTTCAGACTGGTGAAAGCTTAGACGGGTGAAAGATAGGTGGAGTATTAGTGTAGACTTCAGACAGTTGAATTTTGCTTAGTTCCAGACGTGTGAACTTTTCCTAGGTTCAGACGGGTGAACTTTTCTGTTGTTCAGACTGGTGAAAGCTTAGACCGGTGAAAGATAGGTGGAGTATTGGTGTAGACTTCAGACGTGTGAACTTTTCTTAGTTCCAGATGTGTGAACTTTTCCTAAGTTCAGACGGGTGAACTTTTCTTTAGTTCAGACGGGTGAAAGCTTCATTAGACGGGTGAAGTATTTGTGTAGACTTCAGACAGTTGAACTTTCCTTAGTTGCAGACGTATGAACTTTTCTCAGTTCCAGACATGTGAACTTTTCCTAGGTTTAGACGGGTGAACTTTTCTCAGTTCCAGACGTGTGAACTTTCCTTAGTTTTAGGGTTACTTTGGGTTTTTTTTTTGCTCGAAACAGAGTGCATTCAATCATCCATTCTAAAATAACATGTCCAATGAAAAAACAAAAACCACTTCTAAGATATCTATAAGATATAACATAAAATAAGCTAAAATTTAGATAAAACACACGAATTGGGTCTTACATTCATTGATTCACTGATAACAAAAAACATAATTACTTAACCGATTACAATAGTTGTCCACAAAATATAAAAGCAGGAAACCCCTAGGGTATGTGACCTCTAGCAGCAACCTCCCTAAACCATAAAACAACTACTCAAAATACACATAACTTAACACTTGGAACATAAATACCTGCAGCCAGATAAAAGCCCTAAAAACAGCTGCCTAAACTACATATAAGACCAAACCCATAAAATACTCTACTCCTTCTCTATCTTAATATTTTTCTTCAACATTTTCAGTGGAAGGTCAAGGTCTGATTTCATCTTTTCAGCTCCATAGTCCCTCTTGAGAGGAGTTAACTCCTCCACATCTTTGGACAAATCAATGTTTTCATCACATTGAGAATCCTTCTCACCACCAGCAGATGAAAACTTGAACAACAGATTCTGTGAACACCAATAAAAAAAACATTTACCTTTATAGTTTAAAATGATAAGGAAATGAAGGACTTGCATGATGGATTTTGAGAATACCTCTGCCAAAGCAGAGTTAGAACCCTCAACCACTAGCTGCTTCACACCACCAAAATAAGCACTCTCAGAATTAAGTTCCTGATATAAAATATAATAACAATAAATTTAATACATAAAGAAACAACAATTAGTTTAAGGTGTGTGCAAAGGATAAAGTAAAAAAAATTACCATGGGTTTCAGGTACAGATCATTGAATTTGTTCAAAATTTTCAGATCACTGCAAACTTTTTTGACCCGAAAGGATTGCTCAAACTTTCCACTAAATTGATTCTTGAACTCCACTTTGAAAAGGAAACTCTTATCCATCAGTGCCTCAGAAATTTCTTTAGGAAATGATCCATGACCAGATCCCTATAGAACAATGTAAGATAATATAAAATGTCAGATAATCCTTCAATATAATAAATTATATAAAAATCGCATAAAAATATTTAGACCTTTTCATTATGGTCAAACATATCTGCACATGATTTGTTGAAAAGAGCACTTGCATCACCATCAAATATCACAAAGGTTGCAGAATCTGTATCATCAATGACACGAACCTTGATTTTATACCTTGGAAAAACCTTCATCACATGCTTGTTACATTTTTCACAGAAGAACATCTTGTGGTCTGGATAAACTGACTTATGGCATATGCAAGCAGTGTACCACCAGTCCTCATCATCGACAATGTGTTTCACAGTTGCAAAAACAACATACGTTGATTCCTGCATGCAAGAATAAAATAGTAACAAAATAAATAAACAAAAAACCTTGGAAATATGAGAATAAAACGGTACACAAAAAGAAATAGCATTGTTAACCTCCTTGCAATCTTTTAGGCCTTGAAGGGTCTTTCTTGGTGTCATTTCAAGAAACTCTTCAGAAAGACCAACTGTGGGAGCTTCAATAAGCTGGGTCAAAGCTTGGGTTGGTGTTTCCATAGTTTCAATCATCCTTATTGAAAATAAGACATAACACATAAGACATACACAACAATTAAACAACAGAAGTTCACATGTGTACTCCTTAAATACTCAACAAAAAAAAACTCACAAGAGAAAGATGCAAAAAATGAAATAACCTGTTTCTCAGTTGGAGAGCCTCCTCACATTCTGGGTTGAAGATTAAGTTGGTACAGTTGATGCAGTTTTGCAAATGAATTTTATCTACACAGATTAGATAACTTTATGGACATGGCAACATAAAATTGTACAAAACTAAATACAGAAGAATAAAGGCAAGATGGTGACCTTTAAAGCACTTTACTTTCGCAAATTGCACAATGACCACAACATTTTGCACATCTCCAGCAGCAAGGAATGCATTTAGTTCATCAACATATGAACCAAACAGAGTGCATTCAATCCTAGCACTATTAGAAACAAATCCTTAATATCCAAAATAAGTGACAACCATAAGATAGAAATAAGGTACCAAAATAAATGATTTAATTCAAGTCTTACCCATCAGTTTCTAGACAAATGACATTAATTTTGGTCTTTGCCCCATTCCTCTCATACTCTTTCTCAAATCCAACACCAGCAAGGAAACCCATCACATCTGTAAAAATGAGTAAATCAGTCCAAAACTCAGCAAGTAAAAAAATAAATAACACAAACAAACAACATAAGCTACAAATAAAACTTACCAAGTACAAAATCAGCATCCAGGCAAGGCCCAATCCGATCTATAGAGACAAAATCATAGATACTTCCAGTAACCAAAGCACTATCCATGGATTCTACGTTAGTGGCAAACTGAAAGTTCAATTTGTAGGTATGGTGACATGTTCTGTAACCACCACCATTTGCAGCAACACCAAATCCATGGAAAGAGTAAACAGAACCCTCACACAACTGCTTCTGAAACTTGTAAATCAAAGATCTTCTCACGGAAGCATGGATCCTGTCTCCCTGCAACCAAAGGCAAATGATTAAATAAATATGTATCAACTGTTATTTTTGAAAATGGAGAGCATAAAATAAAAAAAAATAAAAAAAATATTTTTTAAGAAAAAACCTTCGAGTCCATCAGCACCATCTCCATTGAAAATGGTAATTTATGCCTAGAGAAATCACCTACCACCCACAACCTAATGACCTTGGCCATGATTTTCCAAGACTCCTTTTCAGCAGAAATCTCACAAATGAAATCAAAGTTGGTAAACATCTCACTCAGAAATTATGCACCTTTCTCTTCGATAACCTTAACAAATGGCTTTGTTGTTCAACTCAATGCAATTGCACATTCGGTAATGAAACGAAAAGGGTCAATATATAGAGGAGTGAAAAGGAAGCAAAACCCTAAACCATAAAAATTAAGAGAAATAAAATAAATTTGAACAAATAATTAAATAAGACTTCACAATGCATCAGGATACCTCACCAAGCAACTTTTACCTTTGCAAATCGTCTCAGTGCCTCAATAGCGTAAGTCTGTGCATTCGGCGCGCATGGGTCCATGGTCCAACACAGTCATAGAAGAGAGATGCAGAAACATGATACAACTGCAAGGAGAGCAGAGGAAATTTGACGAAGAAAAGCTATATTAGCATCGGTTTTGAAGTATTGTCACGGATTAGGGATTAAGTTGATATTTGCCAATATTGTGATCAGAAGCCGTTGTGAAAATTGGGAAAAGTTTTGGGAGGGGTGCCTAGGGCCAGGCTGGATATGCATCGTGCCAGAGAAGATGATGTAGAAGAGAGATGGATTATGGAAAGAGATGCAGAACACGGCTTTCTCTTGCCTTTGTCTTTTGTGGGGATGTTTCCAACATATATCTCAGCAGTTCACCCGTCTGCCTTTGTCTGGTTCACCCGTCTGCATATTTGCTGTCCTGACCAAGTTTTATGGTCAAGAGAGACGGATTGGTCCATTTCATTACAACTGTCATCCATTATCTATTGTCCCATGTCCCATTACCAGAAATAGATGATGCAGCTTTGTGCGCAAGAAAAGAGAGAGGAAGTGGGCTGAGGGAGATGATATCCCTTTGTGCAAGTATTTCCTTTGAAGATAAAAGAGATCATTAGAGGCTTTATTTACAATCATACCACATAAAACTCTGTCTTTGCATTGGTCGAATATTGCTAAATATGGTCGTTTTTTTGTTGACTATATATCATTGACTCTTCCTCTTGTTGACACGTGGCAAAAGTTACTCCAAGTGTGAGTATTATTTGTATATAATATAGATATGGGTTCTAAGAAGAGGGAAAAGGGGCAATGAGAAAAAATGGCAACGAAGGGATTTTCGGTAGCAACTATTTTTGTATCAGAATCAAGTTCTACGCGTCTGAGCTCCAAAATATGCAAGGAAGATTACAGAAAGAAGGTAGAAAGAAACAGAGCTCAGAGAAAGGAAGGTTGAAAGCAAGGAATTGGGATCAAACTGGATAAAACTTACAAGGACTATTATGCAATTTTAAAAAATTGAATCATTAAAACATTCTGAACCAATGACCTAGCAATTATGGGCCAGTTTATTATCGATTATGAAAAAAATGTTTTTCATATGAAATAATTTAGAGATTATATGACATTGCGTAGGTCCAAATTGGATGGTAAGTACATGACATGACATAGGCAATAGATGACATGAGTGTGTGTTAACACTTTACTCCATGATGTATTTTTTTTCCTTTTAAATTGATTTGCAGAAAACTCTTTTGGCTATCAACTTAAGCCGGGAGGCATTGATGTTCTTTTCAAAGGATGCACTGATTAGAAATGGTGAAAATCCATAGCATTATTGATGATGTGGTATGTAAATCTTCTGAAGAAATTATCTCATATGGTTGTCTTCTTTTTTAAATGAAGCTTTATTTGAGTTGGTGTTCTTCCATTTGAGGCATGATATTTGATTCTTTAATCTGAAATCTTTGCCATTGTGTATTTTATTTTGCTAACCTACAGTTCACTCCAATCAAATATGTTTTTTGTAAATGAGTTTTTCTTGACTGGATCTTTTTTTTGTGTATAGAAAAAATGTTGATTTTTCAATTAAGTGTTTTGTCTGAAGCTCTGAAGTACTCTTGTGGAGGGCTTCTTAAGGGTTACTCTTCTTAAGAGTATTGAGGCTTTCAAGGACTGCAATGAGGTCTCTCTATTTATTATTTCCCCTATAAATTTATATCACTTCCTTTTTACTTTTGTGTGGTTAATGTGTTTGATTTAATGATAATGTATGTGTGTGTGTGTGTGTGTTGTGTTACATTTATAGGAAGGGTTGTGTATCGTGTTTGCTACTAAGCATGTGATTAAGGATGGGGGTTAGTGATTGATTTATCATTGTTTTACATGTTCAACCATGGTTATCAACTTATTATAACCTCTCTTAAAACATTCTGAATCCACAATACTTGAATTCATTTATGATTTTTTTTAAGTTAAGATGATGATGGTTTTCATTATCTGCATTTTTTATGAATTAGCTTTTCACCACGTATTTGATGAAAGTTCTTAGTGGTTTGAACTCGTCAAAGTACGTTGTATGCATAAGATTCTGTAGTGATACATTTTTGTGGGAGTTTGTGTGGCTGAATTTGAATATTTGGTGCTAGCACTGAATGTTTATCTGTTAATCCTACCTTGCTATCCTCAAATCTGTTCTTCATGTAGATTATATTATTGGTAATAGATTTTGTAGATTTTTTTTCTGTTTCCTTCCAGCGGGTTGATTTAGTTAGATGGCCTTTGTATGTTTTAGGGATGAAAACTTTCTGATATGATGTTTGCAACAAGGTGTGGTTTATTTAATGCTTGCACATCTATTAGTATTCAGCTGGGGGAGCTTTATGAATCAATTGAGGTAATTCCTCGGTCTACTATAGTTGTTTACTCATATGCTTTCTGACAGTGTAAGTTCATGAATTGCATTTATATGTTTCATTATGATAATCTGTAGACAATCTTATACAGATTCAGTGTCAAATTGTGTATATGGTACACGAGAAAACGAAAATTTTGGGTTGGACATATGGTTTGAATGGAGCACTTCTTAAGCATCTTTGTCCCTCTTCGTAGAATATACTATTGGTTCAAGAAATGATATTTCTATTTACTGGTAAGCTAACATATATCAAGTATTTCAATAGAATAATATAATTCTTCTGTTTCCTGCCATTCTCGATTGCTATAGGACAAACCAATGCACCACGGTTTATTTTTCACATAAGGAGCCAAAATAGGATTTGGTTTGTTCAGCTGATCTAAAAGTGAAATTTAAAAAGTTTTGAAATATAAAAATACTAGCACCATGAAAAATAGGAGAGAGAACTATTTCATCTTCATTTATATCGTCGAAAATGTTATAAAGATTTTGACTTGCAATGTAAATCTTTTAACTTTTTGTGAATTGCAATGAATAGCTTCTGATGGTATATCAGTTTCCCCTTACACAAAAGGATGGCCTACCTAAAACTGAAGAATTTGCATACATAGGCAAAGTAATTGAAAAGCAACTTGCATGGTCCCTCCTTAGAAGTAGAATGAATTGTTTTATAAATTACTAGAGTCATTTGTTAATCAGGTCTGCTTTAACATATATATGTTTCAAATTTGGATAAGATTTATCTCTAGCATAACATGTAAGGCAGCAGTCAGAGACACACTGTTTTTCTGTCAGAATATAATAAAATACAGTTTGTGTAGATTGTGATATTGCATATATTTCGAGAAAATAGGAAATAAAAATGTAAATGCCATCGATCTTTGATTTTTTCTGAATCAAGCTTTAAGCTATGAAGGCAGTGTCTGTCCTTCCAAGTATTGTATTCAATTTCAGCTTCTAATCTTTCTCCTCTGCTTAGCCTCTCTATTTCATTTGCTTTAGGCAATTGAGTGGGGAAAAACGTAGAAATCGGAATGATAATAAAAAAATAAGGAGGGAAAGTTGTTTATTCCTAGCTTTGTAGTGAATTAGCTTAACTGCAGTAGTGCTTTTGTTTCAACAAAACTCATCATATATAGCTTCAATGATTCATTGTTTTTTTTTTAGTGAAATACTAAAGTTGTATTTGAAATATTGTTGTACAAGTTGAGTCAGTTTTTTGGACATGAATGACTTCCTTATAGTTTTGTCACGCAGAAATGGTTTTGTTGGACCAGCAAAACAGTGAAAGGAAGTAAGAAGCTATGAAAGACGATCAAAAGAAGCAGGATGACAAGAAGGATTCAACAAACGATAGTGATTGATGCTCTCAAATTCTATGCAACCTATGCTTATTATTATCAAACGAAACCAGCACAATACAATCAGTATTACCATGCCATAATACACCTTTATGAATGAATATTTATTGCATAAAATATTTGATTGCTTTGTTATTTTATCAGGCAAGTTAATTTGTGCTCGCTGATTCCATCATTATTGGCCCAAGATTTTTTAACTAACAAGTAGTTAGATTTGAGACATTGTATGATCTATTAAAACTCAGTTAAGACATGGGGATATGACAATTTGGTGAAAAAACTTGGCTACAAGTGCCATATATATGGACATACATAAAAGTATATCTGTATGCACTAGCATGTTCGTAAATGCATTTTTTTAATTGTAGTTTTACATGAAAACCAAAGAAAAAGTTTTGAATTTCAGATAACTACTTAAGTACCTAGCAACTATATATAGTTTCTTATATTTTTATTTTTGTTTATGATTTGTATATTGTAGAGATTATGAGACTTATCAATCATTGAAATGCAACTATTTCTGCAACCTGTCGGTCCACTGTACAAGGCACACTTTCAAATCTGGATGTTGAATATCTATTTTTTCTTTTCTAATATTTCATATTTCATTATATATGTGTTTGACATTATTTTACCTAATTTTTTCTTATTTTATTAAGGATTATGCAACAATTGCTTTGGCCTTTACTATTTGTTTTTGGAAGTTTTAAGATACACGGTGCACTGTTTATTTTATTTTTGGATGTATTAAGACTCTTTTCTTTTATTTTTGTATCTATGTATTTAATTTAATACACGAATATTTTTTTAAATATAATATAATGCAATGTTTGTATCTAAGTACTTAACTAAGTACTTAATTTGTATACTTTTTATATGCATAAAGTATTATCATATATCCCGTGCCATGTTAGTAGATGTCTTACTTCAGAGTCACCACCAGTCACCAAACTGCCCTTCTTTCTTAGATGATCATTTTCCCATATGTAATTCTTGAGACTAAAATTGACAGAAGTAAACATGAGAAGGGAGAGTTGAATTGTGTTTACCTATATCTTTTCGAAAATGGAAGTTCTTTCAAAAACAAAGAGGCCGATGCTTAAAAGGCAGACAAACACTTGGATGCGTCTGAAGGTTTCAGAACTTGTCATAGACAAATATTTTAAAACATAAAACAAATAGAGATCTTTTAACAAAGTGAAAACTAATTTAAGAAGATTTAAATAAGTTTTTGGTCCCTACAAAGTTCACCAATTTTAATTTTATTCCCTGTAAAAAAAAATTCTTAGGATTTCGTCCCTATAATTTCTTTTTTGGAAATAGTCCCTATCGTAATCTTTTTCCGTTAACTGCTAACGTAGCAAACGAAATGCCACGTCATCCACGTGGCACTGACTTGGCGTGCCGTTTGCCAAGTCAGCAGGGATTATTTCCAAAATTTTGAAAATTATAGGGATGAAATCCTAAAACAAAATTTATCGGGATTAAAACCAAAATTGGTGAATTTTGCAGGGACCAAAAACTTATTTAAACTAATTTTTTATATTTTCTACCCAAATTTCAGAGCAAGTCGGATAGGGAGAGGAAATTACCTTGGTATCCCCGAGAACCAGAATTTATACCAGATGAATGAATTTGACAATTTTATCCATGTGTCCCTAATGTATGATTTTTTCTTCCATTTTATGGTCAAATCTCAAAGCAATTGAACATGAATTCATCAAAAAAAAAAAAAAAAACAATCAGACATGAATTAGAAATTACTTCAATACCCCTGAGTACTAGAAATCATATTAGATGAAAGAATTTAGTAAGTTTAACCTTGTGATGCATAATGTATGATTTTGTTTCTATTTTTCTGCCATTCTTCATAGCAAGTTGGACAGGAAAAGGAAATTACTTCGGTATACTAGATATCATACCAAATGAAGGAATTTTGCAATTTTAACCCTATGGTCGATAATGTATGATTTTGTTTCTGTTTTCTTGAAAAATTTCATAGCAAGTCAGATAGGAAAAGGAAATTACTTCGGTACTCCTGAGTACTAGAAATTATACCAGACAAAGGAATTTGACAATTTTAACCATGTGCCTCGTAATGGGCCATAAGGTTAAAATTACCAAATTCCTTCATCTGGTATGATTTCTAGTACGCAGGGGTACCGAGGTAATTTCCTTTTCTGTCGGACTTGCTATGAAATTTGAAAATAAAATAGAAACAAAACCATACATTGTGGTTCATAGGGTTAAAATTGCTAAATTCCTTTATTTTGTATGATATCTACTACTCATGGGTACCAAGGTAATTTCTTGTTCTTGTCCGACTTGTTCCAAGATTTGGTTAGAAAATAGAAAGAAATCATACATTAGGTCACAGGGTTCAAATTGATAAATTCCTTCATCTGGTATGATTTCTAGTACTCATGGCTATCCAGGTAATTTCTTGTTCTTGTACGATTGATGTGAGATTTGACCAGAAAATAGAAGAAAATATCACATTAGGGACACAAGGTTAAAATTGTCAAATTTATTCTTCTGGTGTGATTTCTAGTATTCGGGAGTACCGAGGTAATTTCCTGCCCCCGTCCAACTTGCTCTGAAATTTGACCAGAAAATATAAAAAAATTTGGTTTAAATAAGTTTTTTGTCCCTGCAAAGTTCATCAATTTTGGTTTTAGTCCCAGTAAATTTTATTTTAAGATTTAGTCCCTGTATTTTCCAAAACTTTGGAAATAGTCCCTGCTGACGTGGCAAACGGAATGCCACGTCAATACCATGTGGCACGGCTGACATGGCATTCCGTTTGCCACGTCAGCAGTTAACGCAAAAAGATGACGGTAGGGACTATTTCCAAAAATTTTGAAATTACAGGGACGAAAACCTAAGAATTTTTTTTACAGGGACTAAAACCAAAATTGATGAACTTTGCAGGGACCAAAAACTTATTTAAACCATTTAAGAAAGATAGTTTAACCCTAAGTTAGTGCTTCAGATGATGATAATAATAATAATAATAATAATAATAATAATAATGAATCAATTCAAACTTGCACATCATCTTCAGGCTCTTAACACTCATGAAGAGTAGTGAATAGAAAGAGTTTGATTTATACTTAGCAAATCAACTAGATGAACACTCAAAAAGTGAATAAATATGAAGATTGGTATGAATGCGTAATAACTTCTCTAATAAATACAAATGATTGAGAGAAGAATCAAAGAATGAAGAATTAAATTCTCAAAGTAATGACTTAAGTTTTGAATGCGTTCGGTTGTTAGTTGTTAAACAATTCTTCATAGTCTTTTTTAAATAAGCTTCAAAGAATCTGTTGTGACTCTTCCTCGGATGATTGTTTTAGTTCAAACGTTCTGAATCTCCATTAATGCAATAGAGTTGTTTTGAGAATGCACTTAATTGTGGAGAACGTTGTTGTACTCTTACAAAGAAGTATATGACTTTATCATAGCTATAGCAAGTTTAGAGTTGTAGCAGGGTTGGTTTTCATCTTGGGCAAGGCAGATTTCTATTTTTGTGTAACAATAAGATAATCCAAAGTCAAAATCAAGATCTAATGAAGGATATGAGCAATTGCACAATAGCTTTATCTGGAGAATGCTAAAATCAGTGTTAGATAGCAATTCACCTTTTTAGCACAATCACTTATACACCGGACTTTCACTTATTTATAAATGACAACTTATATTTAATCTGCTATAGTTAATATTTCAAGATTCCAAGTAGGGATAAAATTATCAAAATCAAGTGCATGGATACTATTTTCGTAAAGCAAATTTTTAAATTGCATGAGTGAACAAAGCTTTGGGCAAAATTTCGTTTGAAGTGACTCCAAGATCGTGGCTTCTAGATTGTGTCTTGATAAACTTATATTGCTTAGTTACCATTTTCATTAGTTTTTATTTGATTGGTTTTCACTACAAAAGACTAATCTCTCCAGATTCATTCAGCCGCCTAAGGCTAAACAGGAACCTTTTTCAACATTATTTTTTCCATACAATTTAATTATTCTATGTCTCATTTTTTGGTGTTTCTAGTTTCTGAAATGGTGTATAACAAATACAAGAAATGATTGATCAAACAAATCCATACACTGACAATATGTTTTATGAAAGTGATATATTTAAAATTATAATTTCCAGGAAAAGCTTTCAACAGAATAGGTCACTAAATGAAATCCTAGTTTAATAACTAAAACCTTCATAAAGTTAGGGAAAGAGAATCGTTGGTATCATCCCTCGCTGGCACAATTGGTAAGAAGAAACGATGATAATCGCATCAAGTGCATCGTGAATAACTTAATTTATCATCATAATTTTTTTCATAATTTTTTCATCGTCAACAAGTTAAAAATGATTTTGCGGTTCATTTACATTAAATACAACAATCGATTGAAGACCATACGCTCATAAAACATAAACTCGTCACAGTAAGTTAAGTCTTTGAATGATACTTTTGTTATCAATTCAGTCTTTTAAAGATTTATTAATTTGATCTCTCAAACGTTAAATCATAAACAGAAGGGAATGACATTCTTCCCATGAGCAATACTCCATCCAGAATTCTCTTTTCCAGATCAGGTATTACAGGCAACTGAGTCCCCAACTTCCTTTTTCTCTGCTATCTTTACTTAATTCAAAGCTGCCACCTGTTAAAGTACTACTATTTTATTCATCTGTACTATTTCCACCCCAACGGCCACGTCCTTGGCCATCACCTTGGCTTCCTCTCCATCCTCTTCCACTTCCCCGTCCTTGACCATCATCACCTTGGCTTCCTCTCCATCCTCTTCCATTGCCCCGTCCTTGACCATCATCACCTTGGCTTCCTCTCCATCCTCTTCCACTTCCCCGCCCTCTCCCTTGTCTCTCTCCCTGTCCCCAACCACTATCATTAGAGGCATCTCTATGGCTACCACCTGCATGCATCCCATTCTCGTGGCTATTCTGCCAGCTAAAACTAGTGGTTCCACCACCACTGCCTTCCCCAGGACTACCCCAACTCTTGTCAATGTTATCTTTCCAACCAGAAGATTTGGCATTTGTCCAACCACCAGTCCCAGATTGATCACTTCCACCACTGCCCCATTTACCACTACTGCTGTTCTTGTTCATATCATTCTCACTTCCACGTCCTTGGCCATCACTGCCTTCCCCAGGACCACCCCAACTCTTGCCAATGTTATCTTTCCAACCAGAAGATTTGGCTTTTGTCCAACCACCACTCTCGGAGTTATCACTTCCACCACTACCCCATTTACCACTATTGCTGTTCTTGTTCATATCATTCTCACTTCCACGTCCTTGGCCATCACTGCCTTTCCCAGGACCATCCCAACTCTTGCCAATGTTATCTTTCCAACCAGAAGAATTGGCATTTGTCCAACCACCACTCCCGGAGTTATCACTTCCACCACTGCCCCACTTACCACTATTGTGGTTCCTGTTCATAGCATTCTCACTTCCACGTCCTTGGCCATCACTGCCTTCCCCAGGACCGCCCCAACTCTTGCCAATGTTATCTTTCCAACCAGAAGAATTGGCATTTGTCCAACCACCACTCCCGGAGTTATCACTTCCACCACTGCCCCACTTACCACTATTGTTGTTCCTGTTCATAGCATTCTCACTTCCACGTCCTTGGCCATCACTGCCTTCCCCAGGACCACCCCAACTCTTACCAATGTTATCTTTCCAACCAGAAGAATTGGCATTTGTCCAACCACCACTCCCGGAGTGATCGCTTCCACCACTGCCCCATTTACCACTATTGCTGTTCCTGTTCATATCATTCTCACTTCCACGTCCTTGGCCATCACTGCCTTCCCCAGGACCACCCCAACTCTTGCCAATGTTATCTTTCCAACCAGAAGATTTAGCATTTGTCCAACCACCACTACCGGAGTTATCACTTCCACCACTGCCCCACTTACCACTATTGTTGTTCCTGTTCATAGCATTCTCACTTCCACGTCCTTGGCCATCACTGCCTTCCCCAGGACCACCCCAACTCTTACCAATGTTATCTTTCCAATCAGAAGAATTGGCATTTGTCCAACCACCACTCCCGGAGTGATCACTTCCACCACTGCCCCATTTACCACTATAGCTGTTCCTGTTCATATCATTCTCACTTCCACGTCCTTGGCCATCACCTTGGCTCCCTCTCCCTCTCCTTCCCCTCCCCCTCCCCCTTCCTTCTCCTTGTCCTTGTCCTTGTCCTTGTCCTTGTCCCTGTCCCTGTCCCCAACTCTTACCAGTAGCAAAGGAATCATCAGTTACATCACTGGAGCCAAAGCCCCACTTTGAACTAGTAAAACCACTGTCATCCTTGGCATCACCATCTTGATCATCATTAGAGCCAGATCTAGGACCAAATCCACGTCCACGACCGCCACGGCAACCACGATCATAGCTACGCCCAGGGCCACGACCGCCACGGCCACAACCATCCCCACGGTCATTGTAACCTAAAAGGCATATATAAAATGAGTCTAATCAAAGTATACAAACAAGAAAAGGAGTACAAGCATCAAAACTGTATTCTCCTAGGACTAGGATATTAATGTGTACATGGAAACTCAAATCCTACCTCATTCCAAATTGAATAATGTTTCTCGGAGGAATATTATATTGTAGTCATAACACAGGTATTTGTCAACAATATGATTAAAAATACGTCAGCGCCTATGAATAGAAACAAATAATCAATGATGACAATATTTATTTCATAGGCAACAGACAGCAAGTGAGATATGCAAAAATTAACATTTTAAATCTGATCAAAGTGTAACAATGCATCTGGACAAATAAAATTTGTTTTGTATTTCTGAAACAAAACTGAGATCATTGTTTCAAGTAAATAGTAATATAGTTGAAATTTACCATTCATAAAAATAGCCAAGTCAAAGATAACCATTCTACGAAGCTGCAAAGATAACCCTCTATCGACTAGCAATTTTGTCATTCACGTTCAGCATTCATCAAATGTTTGAAAGATAAGAAGATACTAACATCCATAGCACGACCATTATGGATACCGCATATATGGAGCCTATTCATTTTATATTATGAATTTTGCTACATAACTGTATTCAATATGAATTATACACAAGTAATAAGCTCATAATATACAAGGAAAAAATATAGAATATAATTTAATATTTGATGTATGCCAGCCCATACATTATCCAAAGTCGTCTATACAACAAATATGAGGGTTAAGATAAAGGAAAGTGTGACAAATTTTCCTAGTTCAGAGACACTAGTTTCTTTGAAAGTTGTGAAATACTCAATTTAGGTTTGTTAATGAGAAGAGAACAGAATTCAAGATAATCATTGTCGTGTGATGAGTTTCACAGTGCTTTAAAAGAAAATTCAAGGGGTTTGATGCATGTGAGGTAATTGGTAGAAGGATTGATTATGACCAAAAGATGAAGTGGCAGAGATCATGGAACTGCAAAATCGTGTCAAAATATAGAATGTTAAATAAACTGAAAGGTTCTGCATTATACCGATTGATTGCCTCTGCTGATCGACATTGTTGCTTCTCCATCCTCCAGACATGGAGTCCGTAAATGATCCATCTGTCATGCGGTTTTTTGCTGGTGCAACATCATTAATATGATTCTGAAAATATGCCACCAGCTGCTCAACATTTTGGAATATTTGCTTCCGAAACTTGAATCCTTTTGGATGGATACCAATAAACTCATGATGTGGATTTGTACTTCTGATGTAAGACAAGATGAAAGTGCCAGGGTGCTCATATGAAATACCAAAGCCATATGGTATCCTCTTTGGATATTCTTCCTTCTCGAGTTTTAATAGTTCATCGACCTCAGCTTTTGTGCCGTTCTTAAACTTTCGGAAATTAATCATAGCTTTCAGATGAACTACCAATGGATTGACATAGTGTTCAACAACCTATTTTCATAGCAGAGGAAATCATTAACTGAAGAAAAGGGGTTAAGTTCAAAAGCATCAACAAATAAGCACAAGCAGTAGATAATCAAGTATATAAATTAAATTTCTTCTCAAGGTATTATCCATGGATCTATATACCATTTACTCTGGGAAAATATTTCAAAGAGTCCATCATTTCCTAACACTTACAAGCAAACATGTCTTGAATGAATTGGTATTTATTACCTGATTATGAAAATTATTGAATTTAAAATATATGTGCCAAGTCATGATCAAAAACCATAAGCCTATATCTTAAGTATCATGATCAGTTCCCTACAGGACACAAAAACAAACATACAAAGAACAGAATTTCAAGTGTGATAAGTTGATATGACTGAACTCGGAACCCAAACAATGAAGATACACAAAAAACATAGGGAAGTACCACTCTAAAATGTATTAGAAATTTGAATCTGAATTAAGGATGCTGACCTTATCGATGTCCTCAAATATTTCCTCTCCTACTTTTAATGTCTTTCCAAGTCCAAGCAAGCTTTTTATATCATGATTCTTTCCACCTTCAATAATATCTTTATGTACATATAGTCCACAAAAAATTTTAAGAGATAAGGTCAAATAGCATGGACCCCTTGAACTTGGGTGGAAAATATAATCCCCAACAGCCTTATCTGCAAGGAACTATTCAATAAAGAAAAGATGGAAAGATTCCTTTCAGTAATTTAAAATTCTCCATAATGTGGAAACTTAAATGAAATCTAATATCAAGAACTCACCTCTTTTGCTTGATCTGCAGTTATATTTTGAAAGTGGGGATGAGTAATCATCCTGGGCATGAAATGTTTACTTACGAGCTCCTTTTTCTGTGCTGCCTCTAGCTGACTCGGTAAAATGATGTTTCCTTGACAATAATAAGGATCCATGTCATGGAAACTTTGCTCGCCATCATTCTTCAACTCACTCGCTTTACAAGTCAAGTTGACCCGGCATCTGCTCTTATCAATTAGTTTAATCTTGCATGTAAGCACAAAACCTTCACGCAATTTGCCTTTTAAAGATATATTCTCAGTTTCATCTGAAAAGTCATCCTTAGAAAGTACTCCAGTCATTCCACAGTCTAGCATACAGAATGCCTGTTGGGGCTGCACATGGCGAACTATTGCTTGAACTCTTCTTCCTTCATCAAGTACATGCCCAGTTTCTCCAGTTATCATATAGAACTCCTCATCTTGAGTCGGTTCCTCATAAGGCCTCCTAGGATCTTTAAATGCATGGAGAAGTTCCATCTTTATGTCAAAAAGAGTCACCCTTTTGCATTCTCCTTTTTCAATTTTCAGTCTATCTGCGTATTCATTTAAATCAAAACATTCTAGCAGTTTTGGATCATTGTGTATATATTCAATTGCATTCACTTCGGTAACATTAGCATCCGAATTTTCCAGAATATAATGTCTGTGAACAGCTCTAGCTAACTCCTCAGCAAGATAATATGACTCTGGATGAATTCTTGTACGATCCAGAATATTGCCAACAGTGTCAACAAAAAGTGGGTCATCACAAGAAACCTGTAAAAAGCCAACAGCATTGCAGAAAACCTTCTTTGTGTTCAGTCCAAATTTAGCGAAGTCCCTTCGATTTCTCAGATCAGAACCTCCGAGTAATTCTCTATACAAAATAACAGCTTTCTGGGGTCCAAGACCAGAAATAAACTGCAAAGGAGCCAAAAGCCATTCATGTCTGATGGCCAAATTTATGTCTATACCTACTTGATTTGTGATATCTGTCATGACCCATTCAATTATCTCCAACTTCTCATCACTTGTTAGGAATTTCTCCTGGGGGTACAACTTCCAAGACAAAACCTCATTTTTGACTCCACAGAGTGTTGCAATCATTGCCAGTGGGTTTAGAAGGTATCGACCAAGAGCTACAGCCCTCTTGATGATGCCTATATAATTTCAAAAGTTCTGTTATTAAACACCCAGATTCATCTCTGTCATGTATGCATATACAATATATCTATTTTAGTTTTATATATGGTATGCGATGGTTTACAACCACACTCACATTAGGCATGATGGCTCATGTAGGTGTTATATTAGATGTAGCAACAAACAATTTCCTAATTTCAAGTACAGAATCACTATACAATTGTAAAAAAAAAATTTAAATGTTAGGAAATACAAGAGAGGAGGGAGGATACAAATTGACGCAGGAGAAAAGAAACCCATGTATTACCATGTTGTCTGGGAAGCTGGTTCATGGAAATTTCTGATTCTTCATAAAGACGAGGCAAACCTTCATCTCCTAATACAACTGCTGGTAGTCCTTTCATCTTTTGACTGACGTCATCAAAATTGTCCTCCGACATCATGGAAATAATCTGATTTATGGTTAAAAGAACTCATTCAATCATGGTGTCTACTCACGAAAGAAAGTACCAAACATAAATAAGCTACAATAGCAGTCAATATATACCGGTAACGCTCAGAAGAATAACAAATAGCATTTGCATCAGTTATGAACAAAATAAGCTGGCTGATAGAATGATGTTAGTGCGACTCCAATATAAAAGAAAATTGATAAACTCAGGTGTGATTGAAAACGGCAGAGACAACGTTGAAATACAAGAACTACAGTTCATGAAGGCAGTTAAAACTGGAAAGAAAAAAATACAAGGCCACCAACCTACACTTTCATAAATGTATAATCTTTACTAAAAGAAATGCTTTTTTAAATTGATTAATGTAACATTGTTGGAGAATTGATTAATGTATTTATATTTTTCATATTAAAAAGCAAATTGTCTCAAAAAAGAAGTGCTTCCATAATTGCATCCAAAACTACATTAATAACAAGTTTATAGCCTTAGCATTCAAGAACACCCGTGCTTCCATCTCCATAGAAAGCAAAAGAAAATCTGAAATAGCATCCAACAGCATTTGCATCCGCCATGCAACCAACGACATGAGGAAAAGTGAAGTTGCAAAGCTCCTAAGAAAATGTGCAGTACTGATTAAAAGCATTCAAGTACTACAGTGCCTTGATGTTGTCTCATTTGGGCCCCACATAAGTATGGTTCTTCTCTAATTTAAATTTAAATGCATGTAGAAGTACAACACTTTTCACGATATAATAGGTCAACAACAATTTCACTATTCCATGAAATATATCACTTTTAAGTACGTTTGCTATAGGAAAGATAAAGAATGTACTATAATAAAAAAGTAAAGGAACAGAAAAGTAGAATTATCACCATTTGTTTGGTGTCCATCCAATGGCGAGGAATGGATGTTTCCTTTCATTGTTAAGTAAATGAATAACAATACAAGTAAATTTTAGTGAAATCCATAAAAAATATTTTATTCCCCCTCCCTTTTCTCCCATTCCTTCCAATACTAAATGAATAGAAAATTTGTGGGACCCAAAAATAAATCACTTTTAGTATCATGTCGAAAAATAAAATGAAAAAAATATACTAGAAAAGTAAAGAAAGGAAAGTAAGAGAGAAATAGAATTATCACCTATTTTTTATATCATTCCATAGAAACAAAAGGATGCTCCCCTTTCATTGTTTGGTTTCATTAAAAATAAAGGAAAATATATATAAATAAATAACAATGTATGTAAATTCTTATGGAGCTCGCGACAAAAGTTTTTATTCCCTCTCCCTTCTCTCTCGTCCCATCAATAATGAATGAATTAAAAATTCATGAGACCAACACAAATTCAATCCCTTTCAAATCACTTCTTTGCCACTCTAAAGATGCATACCAAATGAAGTACGAAACCAATTACTAACCCAGTCATTTCCTTTCCACCCCCACAACACCATACCAAACAAAGCATTAAGAAGGGCAGGAGAGGGGGGTTTCTCATATATTATAGAAACATAAAATATGCCTAAATAAGCCAAGTGTAGTTGAAGATTTAGTATACCTCATTAATGTCATCCCTCAACCTTATACAAGACGCATTAGCAGCTCCTATTACAATAACATGTGGTTGATGGATTGTTAGGAACTTGAGGACACGCTTTTGATCATTGTTCCTGCGCTGCTGGTCAGTAATATTATTCTGAGATCGGAGTGTAACTGATCCAGCATGCATCACATCAACCAATTCTCCTCTGGAGTCCAACATGACAAATGTGGTACCAGGCTTTCCATTTCCCCAACAACAAGCCATGACTCCCTGCTCTTGTGCAGTACCGTTGTC
The DNA here is from genome assembly GCA_039655645.1 of Ammopiptanthus mongolicus. Classification (NCBI taxonomy): domain Eukaryota; kingdom Viridiplantae; phylum Streptophyta; class Magnoliopsida; order Fabales; family Fabaceae; genus Ammopiptanthus; species Ammopiptanthus mongolicus. Next base: position 14,428,194 of record CM077344.1, on the reverse strand, counting down.
CTTGTTTTGATATGGTGCAACAGAGACTCTGTTCCACAACTGCCTCCCATACTCCATTAATAACCAGCTTTTAGCCTTAGCATTTAACAATGCCCAAGCTTCCTTCTCCATAGAAGGAAAAAGAAAATTTGAAATAGCATCCTGCAAGATTAATTTACGGTGCTCATTCCAAAGCTTAGCAGACGTTCCTTCACTATGTTTAAGATAAGCATCATTGCAGATCATTGTCAACTCATTAAGGGCATGATCAGGCAACTTTATCGTAACCTGAAGAAGCTTCTCTTCTTCAGCCTTCTGAATGAAAAGCCACTGCGAATTTTCAAACTTCGAGAGAGGTTTGTCCCGCAGCCACTTAACACCTGTGAATTCATGAAAGGAATCTATTGCTATGTTTCCTTCCGCTGTAGGGCTAGTTGAGACTAAAGCTTTATCCATAAATATTCTGCGGACATATTTCCTTAAACGTATCCCACTGCTTAACAGAACTGCAGCCTGGGAAACAAAATTATAAATTAGAAAACTAAGACTAGATAGACTTTGGAGTTATGCACAACCAGATGATAAAATCAACAGCATACCATGTGCCTAGCGCCTTTAAGTACAGCTTCTAAACTTTCAAATGTTTCACACTTATAAGTTGAAGCTATCTCCTCCGGAGATTCCTCTGGATCTTCTTCATTGTCCATTCCCTAGAGTCCAAGAATCCCTCAATTCAATTGTCACCCACCCCCAAAAAAAAGAATTATGAAAATATTCAGTTATATGTGAACTTTCAAAAGCTTACCACTTTTTCAAGAGTAACTAGAGAATCAAATTTCTCGGGATTGCCAAATTTGCGTGCAAGTGTCCACAGTCCTGCCTTACTGCAATTGGAATAGTATGACTTCATCAGAGGCCTTTTATAACCACTATCAAAGAACTCCTCAGCTGGCGGAAAATACAAATTAAAATTCATATCAATATCATCAATCTCTCTTTCTGTTTCAGCCTTCTTGAGCATATTGGTAATGGAGTCAAAAATCTGCTCACGGAAACTGGACTCTTCATCAGTGAAAGACATTTGGCATTCTTCCTCAAAATGTTTATTATAGTATCTCATAAGTGTGTTCTTCCGCTTCTGAAGAAGTAGCCACTTTTTATCCAATTCCTTGATTACCCAGAGTACCTACACCAAGAATAAAGTTATACCATCAAGTTATTATGCATTAATTTCTTTCATTCACCTCATTTGCTATTTCAACTATCTACCTTTCTTCCTGTGCAACACATAATCCTTATTACTGAGAGGTGATCTCTTATTGGTTTAATCCATACCATCCAACAACAAAAGCAGTAAATGTAAATTACCTTGTGCCATTTCAGCTTAGGTTTTGTCTCAATATCATTCAATGTGTTATCTGATTCATCCTCTTTTGGATCTTCCAGAAGACTGAGGCATTGTTCCTTCCGGTACATCGCAATAAATGGAATCTAAAGAGTAAAGAAAAAAGCATTAGAAACTAAAAAGGAATTTTGATCATTAGACAACCCAAAAAAAGTAATTTAAATCATATAACTCTTACATCATATTTCTCTGTGTGATGCAATTCCAAGAATCGAACAATATCTTCCCGTTTAACTGTTTCAACTAGTCTGCAAGATTCGGCCTCACTAAACAATGGATTTATGTTGGATGCAAGTTGACTTAGTATCCAAAAACTTTCTTCTTCTATACTCAATCTGTCAACTGGAACTGATCCTACAATGTCCTCAATTATCTGTATAAATTTGGAGACAGATTAAATTTAAGTCACAACATTATGATTGACAATTGATATTTAGAAATCAACAAAAACTTTGAAACATGACCTTCACCCTCTCAGGTATGTCTGTATCATCTACACAGTTACCCTCTCCAGCAATGCGCGTACTTGGAGGGATGAATGACTCATACTTGTTAGGATCATCAGGCTCAGTAGACTGAATTTGAACTTCCCTTCTATGCTTTTGCGGCAGACCTGCTTTGCCAAAACCGTATTTGGCTTCTTTTGGAAGTGAAGACGACTGTTTTGTGTCTTTAAACTTTCTTTGTCTATACGCAAAAGTTGACAGCAAAATAACATATTAAAGAGGGAACAGATGGCCAAAAGTAGACTATATTAACGGAAATGGATGCTAGTCAGTCATAGGTTATGACATCAGAACTGTAAAACAATAGAAAAACTACTACTATATAATTCACAAACATTAATGTTAATCACAACAACCTGAGAGATTCTCCCTTCCCATAGACAACCTCTTCATCCACTATAAAACCTTCCAACTCATCGTCTGTATCATTAGATACGTATTCATCATCTTCATCAATATCATCAATAAATGATCCTGGAAAACCAATGATTTTTTCATCAATTAACAAAAAAAAGCACACTATGAAACCTAGATAAAAACTTAACATGGGTCTGGCATAATTGTTCCAAACAACTAGGTCATTATCAGATCAAACTGATCCAACAATCGCACTACAAGTCTACAAGGAACATTCAAAAAAGCAAATGGAAAGTTGAAAAGAAAAATGGAGACAATAAAACCAAATGATGATAATGATCACCTCCGTCATCAGAAGTGTCTATGCCACCCTTTTTAATCCTCTTGAATTTTCCATCTCCCTAGAAGCACCCAATGAAGAAAGGCATGATAAATAATAAATAACAAAAATAAAACAGGCTCTCTGATGCTTAAATTTACATAGAACAACCAGTTACAAAGAAGCAAAAGCTAACCAAATTTTCTTGATTGATGCTCACATTCTCACGGATTAACTCAAGATCATCACTGTCAAGAACAATGTTTTTCAACGATCTCCTGATAATAGGTAGAAAAGGCACAAAGTGTTGAGCAAGCAATGCTGATATAGAAATTGCATTACAGGTTAGGGAAGTATAATAACCTTCTTTTGTTCTTCTTGTTTTGCGTTTGTTTACTATCTTCTTCTTCATCTTCTTCATTTTCATCTTCAACTTCATCAACTATAAAATCATCAATCTCAAATCCATCCAAGCCTTCATCTGCTTCACCAAGTGAGGAAAAAAAAAATCTTAATTTGGTCATGCAAAGAGCATCATCCTCGTTTCTACTGTGTGATATGATACCACACCACTACAAGTGACCATAACAAATCAAACATGTGATGATGAGTTAATGACCAATATACTCTTACAATGAAGCCACCATCAAAGGACCACATTGGGATAAAAAAACACTCAACCAAATTGTAGAGGACATAGGGTAGTATACAACGTATCCAATTCCACTCACGTAAAGATAGTTTCACGGGATATCAAATTCCATGCTACAAAAAACATTATTAAATATAGAATGATGTTAATTAAAACTTTTTTTCCGATTACATTATTACTTGACCACTGAAATTTAACACTCCAACTTACACCTCTATGGCATTTACATTTACATAATATATAGACATGATATATTTATTTCACGTTAAAATACGATATATCTTCATACATACTTATATCTATATATATTAATAAACGGTATCTATAGCGGGTGTCACTCTCCTTCTTCCAAACCCTTGGACGAGATAATAACGAGACGGCAACAGCTCAAAATATCTTCAACGAGAAATTACTCTTTTTTTTTAAATTTGCAGACTCTATATATCGTCAACTGGAAATGACTCCTTTTTTATCTGTTTTATTTTTTCAGGAAAAAAAAAATCAAATTTTAAAATCAACAATTTTAACATAAAAATCAATTTAACATTTTCCTAGAAATAAAAAATAATTTTTTATATTTTTAATATAAATCACAACTTGTTTTATTCTTATTCTTATATTTATAAATTTCAGTCTTTCACTGACTCACTGTCACTGCACACAGCGAAGGCGAGAGAGAAGGAAAGAGGAACAACGAAGAAAGCAATGGATGAAGCTGATTGAGCTTGAGTTTATAGCATTACCGTCATCTTCTTCGCTTTCGTCTTCTATGGTTAAAGTTTCTTTCTCTTTCCCTTTCATTTTGATTTTCTCTGGAAAATTGAAACCAGAAACATGAATCAGAACCGATTGAAAAAACGAAAAAAACAATGTCGAATTGCAGAAATGTTGTTCACCTTGTTGTTCATCGGGAATCGATTTTCGTCTAGTTCTTCCCATTGTAGCAGAAATTATGAGAAGAAGAAACCCTAACACTGTCTCAGAAGCTGCAATGTAATAGGCATTAAGTGTGTTGGTGCTTCTGAAAATGTGAGAGTGAGTGAGTGAACGCGACGCGATCCCTTTTATTGTTAACGTACCAAAACGCAATTTTGATGTACGATCGTACGCTTCGCGTTTTAATTGATTTACGAGATTGCCATGGAGGAGCTGTTTTATTGGTTCTGCCGTTGTGATTGCGCCACGTTGGAGGTGGATTACGTGGAATGATCTGGAAGGGTTTAAGCGGGTAAAGGGCTGAGAAGGATAGAGAAGTCATTTGGTGTAAAGAGTTGGGGTTTAGTGTTGCTTCAAGAATGGAGACATGCATGCAATGTGAAGAAGGGTGTTGTCATCACGCAGTCAACCTGCAATTTCATCTTTCAATAATAATAATATAATATGGAAATGAAAGAAAAAATTAGGATTTAAATATATATTTGATTCCTATAAAATTGATAAAATTTGATTTTAGTCTTTATAAAATTTTTATTCATTTTTAGTCCCTACATTTAATCAAAGTAGTGTGTTTTTAGTCCCTCATCAGGAATTAAAAACATACAATTTTTATATTTTTTAGGGATTAAAAACGAATTAAATTTTTGTAGGGATCAAAATCAAAATTTACCAATTTTATAGGGATGAAAAACATACTTAACCCAAAAAATTAATTGGTGATTTTTGGCTAAAATATTTAAATATTGATAAAATAAAATAAAAATTTATCAAATGTGCATCTGACCAAGTTATTTATCATTTTAGGACATTTTAATGCTAGCCTTTAGAATTTGCATCTAACCACGTTATTTATAAATAAATATGTTACTTTTTAAAATTTTTATATTAGAGAAGTCGGTTTATTGCATATCAACTTGCAAAAAAAAAAAAAAAAAAAGATTCTATTTAATAGTTGGTTTGTATGAAATTGACTTCTCATGTACCAAAAAAACAAGTATAGGAAAAAATCAACTTTTCAAAGGGCTAAATTCAAAAAGCGAAATTTGGTAAATAAATCAACAACAATAGCAATTCATTAATTTTTTTTTTTGCATCACTTTAATTTTTTTTTTTTCATGATAGATTAGACCTTGTTATTTTGTTATTACTTTCGCTCTGATCTTATGGTTTGTTAAATGTTCTCCTTTTTGGTAATGCGAAAAGGGGAGTAGACTTATAGATAAGAGTAGGCGTTTTAATAGACGCATAAAGTATACATAGACGCATGCATAAAGCATTCATACTTGCTAACAAAAAAAAGCGTATAATTTATATCAACATATCACAACTTGTTTTAATCAAACTATATCTATGTTATAATGTCAGATCCAATGTTTCTCTATCACCCTTATCGTTCTTTACTGAAAGTTCATTAAAATCATAAAAATGTTTGTTATCATCAAAAAGGGGTAGATTGTTAAGTCTCTAAGTGTCTGATATAACTTATTTACCCTAAGTTTTGATGAACCCAAACATTTATAGAATAACTAAGACGAACCATATGAAATCTACTAACATATCTGCATAAGTGTACAATTGTCTGATTAAAAGACAAGATTCAAATGGAAAACATGTGTCTCTTGCTTACGCATCTCTACAAGACTCTATGCCATGCATCTAAGCTAATGCACTTATAAAAGCATTCGCTAGTCAAGTGTGCAAGCTAAATAAAGACAAACTCTAAAGATAAAGCGTTATCAACAAAGACAAGATGAGACTGCCTCCTAAAATATAAGCGCTATGTCAAGCTTCTGAATGATAGTCAAGAATAAAAGTATCTCCTGCCCTGCGTCTCAAACGCGTCTTGACTCACCTTTTTAATGAACTAATCTGAATATATTAAATATGTTGCGACATGTTTAATAAGGTTACACAAAGACTTCAAGTTATACGAGGATCTTCTCTCCAAAAGTCAAATGGATTAAAGTGACATCCTCTACACAATAGTATCTGACAACAATACCTTAAGTACAAAACAAAGTCACTTTACAACTGTCTATGTTGATTGATTGCACTAAAGAAGTAATCCGCGTTGCAAAGCCTCTAATGTTGCTCTGAACACTTTGTTATTGTACTAAAAAAGTGTACTTCAGTACAAGAATACCCTCAACGTCTTCAAAACATTTAATATTTTATCAGAACGACTTTATTGCATTAATGGTTTCTTTGAAGACTTGAAATAAAGGAAGTGTTAAAGAAAGTATGTCTTACAATAGATTTATTTCTGTGAAGACTATATGTAGAAGACTCTGAAGATTTGAAGAAAAAGAATAACAAGTTGAACAACTCTCATTTATTGATCAAAGCTCTAATCTTCATTCTTTTTCATTATTTCATTTACTTCTTAATCATTTGTAATCTTTAAGAGAAGTTATTGCACAGTCATACCCGTCATATGTCATATTCATTTTTTGAGTGTAACCTGATTGACTTGCCTTTGCATATTGAAGCTGCTGCTTCAAAACAAATTATTTTATTTGTAAAGCCTGAAGAGGCTGACTAAAGAATACTTGTTGAGTCTAGAAAGGCTAGATATGCAAACAATACTCTACTTGTTGAGCTTGGAGATGCTAGGTGTGCAAACAATACTCCTGTTGTTGAGCCTGGAGAGGCTAGCTGTGCAAAGAATATGTGACGCTCCCAAACCTTAATGTTACGATTTCTGATGCCATAAAATACAAGGAGAAAAAGAATTTTAATTTAAACTTAAAACATATAAGCATATAGTAACTGAAACACCACACCAAAGTTCCGCCTGGAAGCCATGGTGTAAAATAGCATACTCACATACAGATGCCCCACTGGCCGTGGTACAAACTCATAAGAGACTCAACAATACCTCCCGGGTCTCTCTCTTCACTCGCAGAGCACCAACGTTAACTTCGCTGCGGAAGGTGGGTCCCACTTCGATTCAGCATCACCTACTTCAACACTCCCGTCAGCCAACCAGCACCTCCGTCTTCGGATCACGACCTGAACATCAAACATAAAGAAAACAGGAAAACATGCACGAGAGGAAAGAAACTCTACAACTATCATGCATAGTGAAAACACATAGAGCATAACACGTCAACATGCATAAACAACAAGCACAGCCATCTCTCCACATCACCATAATAGTCAACCTCCAGATTATCACAACTAAGGATCATCGCCTACTCTACATGCATAACTGAGACTACATGATTGGCCAATTCTACAATATGCACTCTTAGCGATGGGAATGCAATGGTAAACCTCCAACTGTGAGGAATGACAAACTAGTCTCCAACAGTGAGAGTGGCCATTCGCCAAGGTAAGAATGTTGCCTCCAACTGAGAGGACTTCGAGTCGATCGTTCAAGTAACCGCTTCCTGAGTTCCCAAGACAGTGCAACAGTGGTTCCTCCAACTGCGAGGAACACTGCCTCTATGAGTCCCTCCAATTGTGAAAAGACCCGAGAAGTTCTCCAATTGCGAGAAAGCACCTGCATCCCTTCATCTGTGAGTTCAGCTATCTTGGTCGCCCCGAAATGTCCACCTCGTGTGACAACCACTCAAACTATTTGTCGCAATTGTACACATAACTTTTCACCAAAACAATGCAAATGTTATGATTATGCATCCATCACCAACTAGTTCGTACTCAACTTATGCACCTAACACCTCAACAACATTCCAAGGATAGCTTAATCAAATGTCTTAAAGGTCCACATCCTCCAACTGCGAGGATGTCACCCTCCAACTGTGAGAGTCTCCTTCGACTTGGATCAACTTAAATTATTTTCTACAAGTCGGATAACATTAAATATTCTACCAATCTAATAGCACACCAATCATCTCCAATTTCAACCAAGATCAGAACATTCACAAGTATAACAACGGTTCATAGCAGATAGCAGGTCATCATTACAGGTATATCAGAACATCAAGTAGTCATGTTGTCATAACAGGCATACTAGGGCATCTCACTTAGCATGTTATCAGTTGCAGCATGTAGGCATACTTCCCCGGTCCACAACATCATAGATTATCCTATTTGCGATAAACCTACAATGCCTATGCCTTAGATTGCTACTGATAAACCTCAATTCTGTGCATTTTATAGGGGGTATTTGGGATGAATTTTAATGCATTTCATGATATATATTATTGTATTTCACCCCTTTTTACTTAAGTTTTGACAGAATTGACGTTTAGAGAAAGTTTAATGAACTTATGAAGAAAAGTGAAGGTTTTAGAGCTAAAATGGGCAGAATACTGGTTCTAAGGTTAGCACGGCCGTGCCATGCGTGAGCACGCCCGTGCAAGCCCTCTAAAGCCATTCATCCAAACAAAGCCTTACAACAAGACTTAAAGCTAACCTCTGAAGATTTAGCATGGTCGTGCTAAACATCAGTACGCCCATGCCAAAGAGAAGCAAGGCCTGACTAGAAGAAGCAAGGCTTGACTAAAGCTAGCACAGTCCCAATCGCGAAGAGCACGCCCGTGCTGCAACCCGTGTACTAGAACGCTGACTTGCGAAGTTAATACACCCTTACAGATTTGAGCACGACCTAACATATCGAAGAGTACACTCGTGCTGAACGAAGAGCACGCCCGTGCTTGCGGCGCAGAAGACCTAAATTAGGGCCCTTATCTCATATTTTGTTATAAATAGAGGCCCTCTGTGCCACTTTAGAGATATCTTTGACACCTTATGCAAGCTTTCCCTTCTTTACATTCTTTTCATCTTTGATTCTTAGCTCTAGTTTTCTAATTTATAGTTTTGATTTCTAGAATAGGATTTACCACCTGGAGGTTAAGTTGGGGACCACTTCTCCCTCTTCAATTATTCAGGATGCGTTTTCCATTGTTAACTTTGGTTTTCATTACGATTATGAGTAGCTAAATTCACCATTAGAGTTATGATGGATCTTGTGTTAGTAGAAACCTTTTTCGCTATGCTTAGCTTTAATTCAATTCTATTTGGTTTCAAAGTTACAATTTGAATAATGTTATTATGTTGTTCTTCATCCCTACTAGGATTGCGCACCCTTTGTATGCTCTTAATAAATTGATTGATATTTGGGCTATCAAGCCCAATTAAATTGGTAGATCTATAGGATAACCGGGGTTTAACATCTAGATTTGAGAAAATGTGATTTACTCCTTTCAGTCATTCAACCTTTTTGCTCTTTTTTCTTTCCAATCATTTAAACTCTTTGCCTGACAACCATTGAGTTCATCTGGGAAAAGAATATTGATTGCCTGACAAACAATTGATAGTTTTCATAGAGGGATTGATATTCGAAAAGCAACCGCGAAATTGAATAGAATTAGGATTTGCGGGGTATCGACAGCACAAGTGAAACCACGGCTCTAAGTTTTTTATTCTTGATTTCTACACTCTCTTCTTATCTTTTGTTATCTTTTACTATTCTATTATTATTTATTTCTTATTAGTATTTGGGAAGTCTAAATAACAAAAGAATTCCTCTATTCTGGTATTTGCTTTATCACTATTATATCATAATTAATCTCTTGGGTACGATATCTGGACTTCCATCCTATATTACTTCTGCAATAGGGTACACTGCCCTTAAGTGTGTTTTGAACGCAACAAGTACCATTCCACGGTAGTCACCAATGTAAGTTAGGTGTTGTTAGTTACTCAACCACTAGTAGGGTTTGAGGAGCCCTACACATGTTAACAGTTATACTCTACGCCAACTTTTCCCTGATACTTGAGGTTCCTTTCTACTCAATTGGCAATTCGTCCCTGTATGCTCTTATACCAACTGACAGCCTTGACCCTCTATCTCACGAATGCAACGAACACAACCACGACCACCACGAGCTCACCACCACCGCCACCACTTGCTCCCAGCTCTCCTTTGATGGCTTCCATTCCTCCCAAGTCTTTTTCCATCTTGGACCCGATAAGCTTGTCGGTGATGTTCTTCAACAAACATCCTTTGATGGCTTCTTCCTCCCAAGTCTTTTTCCAACTTCGACCCGATAAGCTTGTCAGTGATGTTCTTCAGCAAACATCCTTTGATGGCTTCCATTCCTCCCAAGTCTTTTTCCCACTCATCCTCATAGGTTATACCAGACTGAGCACAACCAATAGCATTTAAGATGGTTGCCTCTGACACTATCACCTCAGTGTCAAGAACCATGTTCCTAATTTCCCTCGCGGTGATAGTAGGGTTTTTCCGTAATTCCCTTATCAAGGCTAGGTAGATCACTGGAGTACCTTCAAAGAAACTCATCCAACCAGCAGCTTGAAAGTGGGATGAGACATCTATTCCATGATTGGAAAAGAACTTGAGATCGAACTTATATTCCACGCGCATTTCAGCATTCTCAGCGTTCAAGGTTTTACCTTTTCCCTTTGTTGAAGCAGAAGCAGCCATTGATGTAGAGAAGTAGGGGTAGAGGTTTTTCACAAAGAGTTTTTCAGAAAGAGTTTTAGAGATAGAAAGACTGGAGAAAAAGGAACTTTGTAAAGATTTGAACTTTTCAAGGTTCAATCTTTAAAGACGTTTCACATTTTTTTTTTTGAAAAATAAAAGAAAAAGAAAATAAAGGAAAGTTGAGGCGACGTGCGCATTAAATGTTTGACACACGTTCCATTCTTGAAAACCATAAAACAGTGGTTGTAATAATGAAAAATGAAACTGACTCAATTAAGGGAATGTGATATAAATTTGCCTTGCGACAAAGATTCAGTTCATTAATTGCTATGGACGATTAAGCATAAACAAGAACAACACATATATTGGACTCACATTATCGGACTCTATCATGTATTGGACGGAAGTATTGGATTCATGATCAGTCTATGAAATGCATGTTTAAATGTTTTCTTATGAATGTGAACCTATCTTCAGCTAGAGGTTTGGTGAAGATATCTGTCCATTGATGGTCAGTATTAACAAATTGAATATCAATTATACCTTTTTGCATATAATCTATAATGAAATTGTGTTTAATCTCTATATGCTTAGCTCTAAAATGCGATATAGGATTCTTAGAAAGATTTATGGCAGCAGTATTGTCACACATAATAGGTATGTTCCTTACAAATACGTTGTATTCTTCCAACTGCTGTTTGATCCAGAGGATTTGTGAGCAACAGCTTGCAGCAGCAATGTATTCAACTTCAGCAGTTGATAAGGCAATTGTACTTTGCCTTTTGCTTGACCAATAGACTAAGTTTGCTCCAATAAAGTGGTAACCTCCACTAGTGCTTTTACGTTCTATACGGTCTCCAACATAATCAGCATCACAGAATCCAACTAACATGTACTCATCAAATTTCTTATAAAGCAAACCCATATTAGTAGAACCTTTAAGATATCGAAATATGTGTTTAACTACTAAGAGATGAGACTATCTTGGATCAGACTGAAAGTGAGCATAGATACAGACACTGAACATGATATCAGGTCTGGACGCAGTCAGATATAAGAGGGAACCAATCATACCTTGGTATATCTTTTGGTCTACCTTTTTGTCTTTATCATCTTTGTTCGGTATGGACGTTGGATGCATATGAGTGTTCATTGGTTTGCAGTCATCCATTTTGAAGCGTTTCAGAAGCTCTTTTATGTACTTCGTCCGATGAATGTACACAACGTCCATTGTTTGTTTTACTTACAGTCCAAGGAAGAATTTAAGTTCTCCCATCATGCTCATTTCAAACTTTCTCTGCATAAGTTTAGAAAATTCTTGACACATAGATTCATCATTTGCACCAAATATAATATTATTAACATAAATTTGAGCAACAATAAAGTTCTGTTTAACATTTTTCCTAAACAAGGTAGTATCAACCTTTCCTCTAGAGAAACCATTCTCCATTAAGAAGGTACTGAGTCCCTCATACCAAGCTCTGGGAGCTTGTTTGAGTCCGTATAAAGCTTTCTTAAGCTTATATACATGCTCAAGATGGGTTTGATCTTCAAAACCCGGTGGTTGCATCATATAAACTTCTTCATTAATAAAGCCATTTATAAAAGCACATTTTACATCCATTTGATATAGCATGATGTTATGATGTGCAACATATGATAGCAAAATGCGTATGGCTTCTAATCTAGCTACTGGAGCAAAGGTTTCAGTGTAGTAAATACCATCCTCTTGAGAGTAGCCTTGAGCAACTAACCTTGCTTTGTTGTCTTGAACAACTAACCTGGCTTTGTTTCTAATAACTTTGCCATCTTCGTCCATCTTGTTTCCATAGACTCATTTCGTTCCAATGACTGACTTGTCACTCGACAATGATACCAACATCCAAACATTACTACGTTGAAACTGGTTGAGCTCATCTTGCATCAAAATGATCTATCCTTCGTCCATCAAGGCTTCGTCCACTGATATTGGTTCCAACTCAGAGATAAAGGCTGAATCAACTTATTCTTTGAAGGTTGACCTTGTCCAAAGTCTATCACTGGGATTGCCATTGATTTATCTCCCCCACTAACCCTCACATGGCCGAATGCTATCCTAAGGAGATGATGAAGTTTCACTTCATCAAATCCTCTCAAAATCAAGTATGATGTACAATCAAATATAGTGAATAACAATATAAGAAGCATATTCAAGAATCACATCAAAATCTCTTACTTTGACTAAAGTCAAAGCTCGGGTTTTTACCATCCAAAAGCCATTTTCATCATATAAATAGCATAACAAACACACAAAGCATATAGACTAGATTATTACAAACCAACATCATAAAAATCAACCAACAAAGTGGAGAACCCATTTTTTTACACATATGGTTTCCAAGACTTAGAAAACCATCTTCACCCACCAATGTGGTGTGATGAAGGTTCACTCATCCATACCTTAATGAAATTCCTTTTGGATGAGCAAACTCTAAGCACCAAGTTCAAGAGGTGGTCGAACCTACAAGTACCAAAAGAACAAGGTTTTCAACTTTGTTTTAGAAGATCATGAACTAAGATGGTTTGTTCATGATTATATGGTTAGAAATGAAGAAGGAATAAGTTTAGAATACTTACTTTGAAAGTAGAACTTGAAAACAAAGTGTTGGTGTTCTTGAGTTCTTGAAGGTCAAAACTCAAAGTAGCTCAAAATGAGAAACTTTGTGAAGAAGAAATGTTTAGATGGTTGAAAAAGTAAAGCTATGGTCTTAGAGTGTTGAAACAAGTTTTAGATCACAATGATCTAGTCAAAACCGAAATGGAAGGAAGAGAGAGAAGAGAGAAAACTAAAAGTGTTCTTGAGTGTTCTTGGTGATGCAAAAGTATGAAGTTAGAACTTGAAAAAAAAACTTGGATGGTGATCATTCAAGCCAAAACCGTGGTCTTAGAGAGGAGAGAAAAGAGAGAAAAATTTGAATGTTCTTGAGTAATTCATGAAGAACATAAAGAAAAAGGTCTTGAATGACAAAACTCTCGTCATGAAAGTTGTTTTTACGATGGAGAAGAGTTAGGATCAAGGTTTAGAAGTTGAAAAACAAATGGTAATGGTGAAGATTCAAGTTTGGTCGAATTTGAGAGGAGAAGGGAGAGGAAGGAGAGAATTTTGGGATTTTTGAGAGAAAGTGATGTTTTAATCTTGTAAAATGAAAAATGAAAGTGTGATGATGTTTTTGGGGGTGGCTTGATCGAAATCCTTGACATTTTGGGTGATAAAAATAATTCAAAATGAAGAAAGAATGGGTGATGAAGGATTGTGATGAAAAAGGACAATCTTGCTTGATTTGGTGGGGAAAATAAAGTACTTTCATAAAGCAAAATTGTCTTCCTTTCCAAAAATGGTAAAAGGTGGATATATTTTGTGGAAAAGTGATAATGACTTAATTTTTATTAAGAAGAGGATTAAGGTAATTGATGATCATGAACTGCTCCCGGCTCCAGACCAAAATATTTTCCCGGCCCCAAGCCCAAAACCAAGACTCAACAGTCCAGATCAAAATAATAGTATTCTTACCGTCTCCATCACAAAACATCATAGAGGACTCAAACAATTATATTATGATTTATTGGAATCAGACTTTTCCCCGAGTCATTAAGGTTTACAGATCACTGTGTGAATTCCTACTATCTGTTAAAACGCAGTCCGATTTCTATATGAGTTTGTAACTCGAATTCGGATGAATTCTCAATTATAAACATTTATCATTATTTATAATTCGTTAGTTGCATTATCAAACAATTTATTCACAAAATTAATTATTAACATATACAGGATTTTCGGGTTGTTACTCCATCAGGCAAAGATTGAACGCAGGAGGAGTCCTTGGTCTGTAAAAGATGTCTAGGATAGCCAGCTTTTCCTTTGCAGTCTAACACTGCAACACCATCTCCATTCTTGGTCTGTCCAGAGCACTCATGAGACAACAACTAGCACGAGCATTTAAGGAATATCTTCTAACATTGTCGTCTGTAACACCCCGATTTTTTAAGCTTTCGAGCTTTCTGTTTTAATTAAACAGTATTTATTCATTTGCATTTTATTGGAGGGTTTAGAGAGTGAAATAAAATAATCCGAGACCATAGTCATGTTCTACGCTATCGTAGGAAGCTATGGTTAAATTTTGATCGAAAACTCAGACGGAGCCCGGTCTACGTTTTACACTGACAGTATGATTTTACTGCTCAGATGACCTAATTTTGACACGTGAACGAAACAGTTAGGTTTTAAATTAAATTTTTCACGATTTTGGGAAATTTAAAAATTTTCACTGAAAAAGTGAAAAACGTGATTTTATGGAACCGAATACGGATTTACCGGGACCCGTTAACGGATAAACACTAAGTCACTATCCATCCACCTCACTAGGGTGAGTCACCTAGTGACTCACCAAAGTCATCATGACTTTAGGGGGAAAATGACCTTAATGCCCCTAAAACTCTCTAAAATGATCATTTTGCCCTTGTAGTGAAATTACCATTCTATCCCTCATTAATTACTAAGAGTTAAAACACCCATCTTCACCCCATTTCCCCTTCTACTCACGCTGCCTTCTCTTTCTCTTCTCCTTCTTCCCTTTTCATTTTTTCTCTCCAAAACTCTCCATAAAACTCTACAAGTTCCTTTAATTCAATAAGGCAATTCAACTAAAGTGATTAGGAGAAGCTTCAATCCTTGCAAACCCTTACTAATCAAGAGGTGAGCTTCACTCTTCTCCTCCCTAGATGATCATGGATGTTTATGATGTAGGTGAAGGTTAGGGTTTTAGCTTCAAAAATCCATAACTAATTGTAGAAAATTCCTATGCTCATGAAATTACTTTCTATGAACTCATTAAGACCTCTAGATTTATCATCCAGGGACATCACAAGGCTGCCCTGTTTTTGTACCATAGGGCCGAAACCCTAGAGGTGTGAGGAGATGGGATTTTGTTTCAATTCTTAGCAAATAACCATGGATTTTATCTTCCTTTTACCTATATGTCTTGAATCCAAGAGCTTGAAGCAAACTAAAATTCCTAGCCTATGGTACTAGAGAGAACCGAATTCATGCCCTAAAGGAAGAGGATGATGTTGTTTCAATTTTCAATTTATGACAATTTCCCTTAATTCTAGAATACTCTATGATCATAAATCCACGAGTATGTGAAATTTTGAGAATCCTAGCCATATTTTCTTATATATGGCCGAAGTTTAGGAGGGGGCAATTAGTAGAAAATTTGATGGTTTAAAGTTGTTGTATTGGTTGATTGATTATGTGTAGTTGCCGACGAGTAATCGGACGAGAAACCGGGCGACTTCCGGATTGATTGGACAACTTTACGCTTATCGGGAACTTCAAGAGGTAAGGGGGTTTGCCTGAGGGATTTTACGATAACTATGTGTTCTTGGTGTGTTGTCTGAATCTATTGGTTTGACTGTATGTTGGTTGTTTAAGTCATGCTCAGATATTATTTGATATGTTGATGACTATCTGCAGTTATGTGTTCGAGTACTTTAAGGCATGTGATAGACTATATTATCTGCTATATGTTGAATTGTTAATTGTATTGGTGTGGATTGTTGATTTGGAAAGCCTGACAGTGGTCAGTGCTCAATTAACTAACAAAGATAAAAGCTTTAAAAAGCTTTGTAGTAATACCAAAGATTGATTTGGGAAAAACGTTGGGGATTTTCAACGATGCTAGTTTTCTAAAGGAAAGGGAAATCCTAAAATATTTTATGAAGTTAGTAGGAAAAGTTAGTTTTTAAGAGTAACTTGATTTTTATGTGGAAAAAGTAAGTCAAGTTGTGGAACTTAGAACGTTTTAAGGCTAAACGATGTTTAATTCTGAAAAGATTTACAGAAAACATTTTCGAAAAACAGTAATGCTGTTTTGGGACGACGTTTTTGGTCTCAGCTGTTTCCTTTCAAAAATAGTTTTTGGGAAGGGACTTTGCAACAAAAGATAAATTTTATCAGAAATCCACTGGTTTACAAAGCAGTTTTCAAACAGAAAAGTTTTTCTGTAAAACGAGTTTTCCCAACGATGTAAAATCCGTCAACTTGGATGAGTTGCGGAGATTTCGGTTTGGATTTGTGTTTCACAGAACGAAAAACGGTGAAAAATGATGAAAAACGTGAACCTAGTATGCGAGATATCGGGATACTAGTGTTCTGAAAAAATAGCACAAGAAGCCGTGCAACAATGTTATGGACTGCGTGTCCTTTGGACTGCGTGTCCTTCTCTTGTTATGGGGAAACGTCCCCTTGTTATGAGGAAACGTGATTAAAGGTGAATGATGTTTTCTATTACCATGGAACTTAGACTGATGCATCGGTCTAGAGTTCCGCGATTGAGCACTCGGATGTTTTGTCATGTGCCAACGATGAAAAGTTGTAAAACGGTGTAAATTGTGAATAGTCGGGAGCTTTGGGCTATGACAACGAAAGAACAAACACAACGAAAAGTGACAAGACTTGAAACATTTTTCTCATGCATTTGTTTTTTTGGCAGACGTGCCATCTGAATTGGGGGACCTTGATGGCAAGGAACCCTATGATGACTTTAAGTCATTGTGTAACATTGTGTCTTGATGGACAATGGTGTCAGACAACTGACGAATATTGTGCCTTGAGTTGGACAATATCGTATGACCATTTACAGTTTATCAAGTACCGCTGAATGTAATTCCATATAATCGCGTAATGTCATGGTGTTCATGTACTTCCGAATAAGCACTTAGGTGCTGGTCATTGTTGCCTTGGGCCAATGTACCTTGAGCCTGATCGGCTCAGTTTTTATACAACGGTGTTGAGATCTCCGGAGATTAAGTAAAGAATTAGATTATGAATATTGAAGTGTCATGCATTTCTTTTGAAAATGACGATGACTGTCGGGTATGAGACCCTATGATATACTACTTGTTTATCCAATAGAATCTTATACGTAATGATTGTATATGTCCATGTGCTGTTGATCTGTAATGCATATAGTTATCTTGTTTGAATCCATAAATTGGTATCTCACCCTTGCCTGTACATGTTGGACACCCTGTTGTGTTTTTGGATACATGTACAGATGCATTTCAGTGGATCCGTGGGCCACTTTGGGACCCCGAAGCTGGAGTCACTTTACGTCGACGGCAAGGATGTGTTGACTGGCAACAACGAGGCTTAGTCTCAAGGGTTTAAAGTATACTAGGTAGTATACTCTACCATCTTTAGATGTTCTTCTATTAGACCAGCTCTTAGGATTTTCGATGTACGTATGGCGTATGAAAAGATTGGGAAAATGATGTATACCTTATGCCGAGGTTGAGTTATTATTACAAAGGATGAATGGCAATTTGTTTTACATGGTATCAGATTTCTATAACCACTCGAGTGAGTGTTTTTCAAAACAAAAAGTTTTTAGTTTCCGTAATGGGTTACCATGTGATGTCCTAGAAGGGGGTGTCACATCGTAGATCCAGTCAGCTTCAGGCTTGGACGCTGTTGAGCCATCCTCAAATATTATAGTTGGACGATAATCACCATCAATGAACACATCCCAGAGGTCAAGTCCTTCTCTGTCTCCAGCGTAGATAGTCTGTTGCATTGACGACAAGTGGAATGTGCAACACCGATTCCCGAGTGCCACATTCCCGAACGAAAATACGGGCTTTCTTTTTTTTTTTTTCCTTCTTTTTTCGCAATGATGCAATGAGATTTGCCAAATGAATAATAATAATAATAAACTTAGGTTTATCATGCATTTCTAGAAGTCATACAGAATTAAAGTGCAGAAATAGAAACAATACTGAATACAGACATAGGTCCAAGCCTAACTGATAATAAATATATAAGTAAGTACTAGGAGTCACAGCTCTTCAAAAGGGTACAACTGACACTTGGACGCAGCTTGGCCAATACGAAACACCATATGGAGCCCCCCTCTGGACTCAAAGTAGACATTGAGCTGAGTCGTCGTCGCGCCCATCTTTGTTGGGTCAAGCAACCATCACACAAGAGGGGGGTGAATTGGGTGATGTGGAAATTTTAAAAACGTTTCTTCAAAACAGATAACCTGCACCAAAAACTCTTTTCTGAATATGTTCAAGGAACATTGAGATGAATCAGAGATGTTTTACTAACATATTTTGTAATACAAAATAACTTAGAGTTTGTCAGTTTCTCCGAGTCCAATTACATCGGACGCAAATTGTGTTGAGTCCAATTATATCGGACTATCAATTACATCGGACGCAAATTGTGTTGAGTCCAATTACATCGGACTATGCTGAGTCCAATTACATCGGATGCAAACTGTGTTGAGTCCAATTACATCAGACGCAAATTGTGTTGAGTCCAAATACATCGGACTATGCTGAGTCCAATTACATCGGACGCAAACTGTGTTGAGTCCAACTACATCGGACTATGTTGAGTTCAATTACATCGGACTATGTCGAATCCAATTAGATTGGACGCTAGACTCTAACCAGATTGGACGCAATCTGTTGTGAGGGGATAAATACTTTTAAACACAGTTTGAACATAGTTCTTATCCCTAGTTAGAAACTTGTTGAAATACATAAAACAGCATAAATAAAGAGATATGGGCAGAGTGAAACATGCAACAAGATTTATCCTGGTTCACTCATAAAAACCATGAGTTACGTCCAGTCCCCAGCGTCAACTGAGTTTTCCTTCATTATCATACCAGATAATTACAACAAGTATTATTTGCACACCTAGCCTCTCCAGGCTCAGCAAGTATTGTTCTTAACCGACCTCTTCAGACCGTTGATTATTCTTTTAACCTAGCCTCTCCAGGCTCATTGAGTATTGTTCTTCACCGACCTTTCCAGGCCGTTGAGTATTCTTTTCACCTAGCCTCTTCAGGTTCAATAAGTATTCTTCTTAACCAACCTCTCCAGACTGTTGCCAGTATTATTTTCGCCTAGCCTCTTCAGGCTCACTGAATTTTGATGAAGGTTACATAGAAATAATCTCACAACACTCACAGACGGTGTTTTAAAATGAAGTATAGAGAAAGTGTTCTTCCTACACTCACAAGAGTGAATATATAATGAAGTTCATAAGAACCAAAGAAAATCTCTCATAACACTCACTTGAGTAGGTATAGAATAATTATGTTGAGAAGAAATTCTGTTGAGATGTAAATAGTGATGCTCTCATTTTTATCAACTGCAGTAGCAACAACAGTAGCAACCTTATCTTGTATAAGCATTCACTCTCACTGATCTTCATCTACAAATCTCCCTTATATAGACATATAAAAATATAGCTGTTGAAATATAGCTGTTGGAGATTTTTTACTGTTACACAAAGTCTTTATCCTTTATGCTGAGTACACTTTTGGTAAAGTGTTTTTGCTTCTGTAGCTTTTGCCCTTTTGCTCAGGCTTTTCTTCTCTTTCTTCCTTTTCCTTCTTTCTAATAAAGTTGCTGAAGTTTTTGTCTTCTTCTGCTACAGTAACTCATGTTTCAGAACTTTGTTGAAAATAGTGTCTCATTTTCTGATAAAGCTTGGATTGTGAATATATTAATACTTTATTCAAAATCACTTGTCCAGCCATCAAATTGTTCTACATTGTGAGTAGACACTTGATTAGCTTCATTAGACGCTTCTTAAATGAGCTCGGATGCTTTGTTCTGCCGTAGACATATTCACAAGGCTGTCAAATTCGTAAAATCTACCAAATCAACGTATTTTACTTATTTGACCTTCTTAACCTTCGAATTAGCCTTCGATGTCTTCATGAAAAAATATAGCTATGGAAGTTAGCTTTAATTCGACACCTACTTCGTCCAATTTGGACACCTACAGCTCCAAATATTTCCATTGGACGCATGAATGGTTTGGCTGTCAGGAACAGCATTATGTCTCCAACTTGCAGACAAAATTTCACCCCGATAGAGATTGATTAAGATCTCGACTTCTTCATAAAAGATGTAGATCTTTCTCTTATATTTCCAACGAGACCAAGATCATCTTATTTATCACATAATATGTCAAATCTTGCTTCTGACCATTGATATCTTTTCTGACCTTCATAGCTTCTTTCCTTATAAGTGTTACGTCGGACCTTCAGTCTTTGTTTTCCTTCATTATATTGGACGCAGAACATTTACTATATTCTTAAGGTGTATTCTCCTTGTTCTGCTACTTAGCTTCAACTTGTAAGATGGTTGCTCATTGAGATATGTTGGATGTGCTTAAGCTTTGGACTTATATAACTTCCTTTAATATCATTGGACTCTTCGTGCAGTCCTTACAGTCTTTAAACTATAAAGACTTATCTTTGATTTATCAATCTGCACACTTGAGCACACAGTTAGCAACGTTCTCACATTTATATGATAAATTATATATGCAATATTTTTAGCGAACTTATTTCTTTGATTTGTTATTACTCAAAATCACATAAAGTAATTGTTCATAACAATTACAGCATTTTCAATCTTCTCAAGCAGAAACAACAATACAAGCAGAGAAGATATACAGGTATGGGTGAGATTCCCAATCATCAACACAGCAAAATAGCAGAAGTAAAAACGGAATGACACACCAAGTAATAACATACCCAACATGTATACCATAAATCTCCATATATCATGTTAATCAATTAGCAGTATAAGACATCTTCGAAAACAAAATAGTTATGTACAACAAGTAAATGTAATCACCAACAGCCATGTAATGCAATACGATGTACATGACTCAATGCCATATGCCACAAGGTTAAACTCTGACCCCTACTCCATGGAGCTAACAAAACGTCGGAGAGAGTGAATGGGAGGACATGTTCCTTGTATGCCAGCCATGGGCAAGACGCTATAACATTCGTAACATGCACGTATCTGAATTTTACAGAAACACTCTACACTAAACATGAAAAGTATGACATCTAGTCGAGGATATCAGTGTAATGTTCGGATTCGTCACGACACAAAAGAGATACCAATTGGTCACATGTCAGCCTTTCCAACCTTAATACCTCCAAGACCATTTAAGACGTCACCGTAGGATTCGTACCAGTATCTAGGTGTAAGCTCAACTTCTAGGCTCAAGGCCTTACAAACTCATACAATGAAATGCCAATGCTTACACAAAGCAGATGCGGTAAAGCAATGTCTATCCATCGGACAAACCTCAAGGTTCACTATGGTTCTATTCCTTAGGAACTATACGCATCTTTGTATTGTAAAACTTTTATCCACCGGATAAATCTCGTGAACCCTCCGGGATCGAGCCATCACAAGACTGAAACAATTGAACATTGTCTTGGATCCGAATCACTGGTCCGTCATCGGACTCCTGTTTCAAAACCCAAAACTTTTCATGTTTGTGTTTGTGTCGTATGAATTACATCTCAAGTCCTAAGTGTTATGAAGAAGGATTGAGAATCCTCTTAGATAAGTCTTCGATCCTTTCTATGATATTAATTCCTTGAGTTCCAAGTAATGAAATAAGTATGGATTCACTTAAGTCTTATGAATTCATTGATGAACTAAATCATCAATGGTATAATGCATGGTCTTGTTTCACCATATACTATACTTAATTATCTTTTTTCTTTTGCTCTAAGTTAATTACTTAACTTAGGTTTTCATGTGTAAAACTTTACGATTTGAGTTGAAAACTCTCGATTTAAGACTTTGCAAACCAAAACCTTTCTAATTGAAAACTCATTTGATTTACAAGAACTTTATTACTTGCTTGAAGTAAAGTACCTTAACTAATTTGAAAAGGGTTTTTCCTTACTAACTTAGTGTAAAACTGTGATCTAAGTTAGCGGAAAAGAAAAGGGAATTTCATTTAGTTTTCGAACTATGATTCATTTAAATCTAAACTTTAGGACAAAGTGCTCTTTATACTTTGAAGATTGAATGTTAACTTGATTTTTAAAAAGAATGTGACATCCTACTAAACCTAAGGTAACTTCATATTAATTTTACTTTCATGAAGTCACCTTCATCATTTTATTCTTAAAACACTTATTTAATTGAACAAACTTTGACTAAAGTAAAACACATTTTCACCTTAGTTAAAAACACTTGAAGGCCTAACCCATAATTGATTCTTGGATCAAAGTCACTTTTTGTTTGTTTTTGAAATACAAGTTACTAAAATACTTTCTAACTTTCAAACACAATGAAGTTCAAGAACAAACTTATGTTCTTCCTTTTGTATGCTTGAAGGCCGAATGCTATATCTTATGGAATGAGAAGATTTTGCTTTACTAACTTGTCAAGTAATAGCTCCAAATGATCACAATAATATGATAAACAATAACCATACATCATTCAACCATAAATAAGCATAAAAATCCTTACTTGATCTAGAAATCAAAGTATGGTTTTCAACATACATGAAAACATTTTTCCATCCAAGCATACATGTCATCGTAAACATATACTAAGCATGAAAACATTATTACAATCATGTTCTCAAAGAGAACTTCACCAATAAAGTAGTGAACCCAAGCAAGGGTTTCACCCAAACAAAGCATAAACAATCATTTTCATCTTCCACCCATTTTGGTGTGATGAGGTTCACTCCCCATACCTTCAGTGAAGAGGTTTAAGGGAAAGGAAACTCCAAGCTCCTTAGGAGAAAAGATAGCCGAACCTAGAGGAGAGAAAAAATGAGATCTTGAACTAGTTGTCATGAAAATGAAGAACTAGAAGATGATTACTCAAGGTAATAAGTAAGGGAATGAAGAGAAAAAGGATTTAGAAGCACACCAACTTAAGAACAATTTCAAGGTTAGCTTGATGTTCTTGACGATGAAGAACACAGTTCACCAAAACAAGAAATTTCCTTCACCAAAGTTGATCCTTGGATAAAGACAAGATGAAGTATGGTTTTCGAATTGAAGAAAGAAGTTTGGTTGATGATTTAGAAGGTAGAACTGAATATGAAGAGAAGAGAGGATTTTTCAAAACTTAAGAAATGAAAGCTTTGATCTTTAGAAGAAGTAAAAATGAAGTTGGATGGTGTTTGTGGAGTGATATGGCCGAATGGCCTTGATGTCTTATGACTAAAATCAAGCTAAAATGTGATAGAAAATGAAGGCCCAAGATCTAATGGAAGTGCATAGGTGTTGCTTCCATAACAAAAGTTGTAGAGGTTAACCAAATGTAGATAGTTTAGCTTTTTCCATAAAATAAAAGTTGACAAAGTGAAAGTTGTCATGAATTGACAAATTGATGATTATCCATACTCTACTTTATTGTAGAGAGTTACGGTTAGATTTTAGGTTGAAAATTCAGACGAAAATCTGTCTGTGTTTTCCACTGACAGTAAAATTTTCTTGATCAGAAAACCTAATTTTGACTCGTGAACGAAACGGTTAGATTTTATATTGAATTCCCGACGACTTCGGTTATTTTGAAACTCTTCACTAAAAGTGAAATAATATATTTATTCGGGCGAAATATGAAATCGACAAATCGACGGAGTCGAGAACGAACGTATAGAGACAAAACCGGACATTGGACGAGAGATACATGTCACCTGAGTGCGATGAGTCAGAGGGTGAGTCACCACCATGACTCACCACAAGTCATGATTACTCTTCTAAAATATCTAGATATTTATGATGGAAAAGTCCATTTTGCCCTTAGCCTTTTTGTGAAATACCATTTTTGTCTTTGTGTGATTTTACTCTTTTGTCCCTAAGAACTGTTGGAATTCCATCCTTGCCCTTATGACTCACCATTTTCATGATTGCTTTTCTAAAATATCTAACATATTTATGATGGAAAATACCATTTTACCCCTAGGAACTATTGGAATTCCATCATTGTCCTATGACATATCATTTATCATGATGGCTTCCTAGAAAATATCTAAAATTCCTTGTGAAAAGATCAAAATACCCTTGAACTTCTTTATGAATTCCATTCATGTCCAACTAGTGTTTTGACAACTTTAGATTATTATTGAGTGTTCCGACTCAAACAACATAACGGGCTCAAAACAATATCTTATGATCATTAAGCTCATTATTGAATTTCAATTATGAATTTCCTATTATTAACTATTTTTACGATTATTATTAATCAGGTTGTGTTCTCAGTCAAGTTATTCACACAAACAGTTAAAAGAAGATGTCTTTCTTTCAAGAAAAACTTCTTGAGGGCTTTCTTCAGGAACAACAAGTTGTTCATCATGTGAAGAGTCTTCTCCTTGCTCAGTTGACCAGAGACATAGATTTGCTTCCTCCTTAGTTTCTTCCTCTTCTTCAGAAGATTCAAGATCTTCCCAAGTAGCTATGAAGTTCTTCTTCTTTTTCTTAAAGAACTTTTTATTGTCCTTCAGCAAAGGACACTCAGGTTTAAAGTGGCCATGCTTTTTACATTCAAAACAGACCATTGGATTTTTTTCCTTGGACTCACCATGATCTTTAAAATTATTCTTTTGAAATGGCTTTCTTTTCATGTTATTTTTATTTCTCCACATATTTTGTATCTTTATGGAGATAAAGGACAACTCATCATCGTCGGATGATTCATTTTCTGTCTGTTCAGCGTCATCACTTGACTCATCAATCTTTAAGGCTTTTGAGCTACTTGCCCTTTGAGCTTTCAAGGCAATAGATTTGTTTTTCTTTGAGGGGTGATCTAGATTGAGCTCTTATTCATGCAGCTGTAAGGTACCCACCAAGTCATCCATCGTCAAAGTTGAAAGATCTTTGGCCTGAGTGATTGTTGTTACGAGTGGCCTCCATTCTATAGGAAGACTCCTAAGAACTTTAGTCACATTTTCTTTAGTGGCGTAGACTTTCCCAAGAGACTTCAGATTGTTGATGATAGTCTGAAAATGACCCATCATATCCAGGATAGAGTCTCCCTCAATCATAGTGAACAATTCATATTTGCCTACCAATATGATTATTTTAGAATCTTTGACTTTAGTAGTCCCTTCGCGATGGTTAGACAGAGTGTCCCAGATTTGTTTAGTAGATTCACGGGCATGAATCTTTTGAAACTCATCAGGACTTAGAGCACACATCAAAGCATATCTTGATTTGTGATTATGTTCCATCCTTCCTCTTTCACCATCAGTCCACTCCTCGTCAACTTTATTAGAGTTGTCAACATTGAGACAAACATTGGGACCATTTGTGATTCTGGACCAAAGAACTGGATTTGAACTAAGGTTGAAACCCTTAAACCTCTCCTTCCAGTAGAGGTAATGAGTTCCGTTGAAGAACGGTGGTCCATATTGGAACCAAAGTGGTTATGGTCCACTAATCCCTTAAGTTTTGATGTTAACAAATGACTAATTTTAGAAGAACAAAGATTATCTATGGACTAACGCTTTATCATAAGTATGCAGGATAATATATATATATATATATATATATATATATATATATATATATATATATTTATAAGTCCAAAGATTATCTAAGTCCAAAGACTTACGCTCGTCCAAACTCCAAAGTGGATTAGCTCTCGCTTTGTCCAGACAAAAAAAAGTCTTTTTAAACGATAGAATCTTGAGTCCAAAGATTCTTCCTTTTATTGCGTTGTAATCATTAAAGTCCAATAAAGCTTTATTTGTTTTAGCGCGAAAACATATGTAAAGCTTTTGAATTTTTTTATTCTATGTGTAAAAAGCTTATATCCTTTGGACAAACATTCTTCGTAATCTTCGTACCATCGAAAGCTGAAGCCAGTTTGTCCCTGTCACAAAAAGGATTTGACCTTCTCCAAAAGGAAAGACAAAAGACAACTTTCGAGTACAAGGAAAAGGTGTCAGCGCTTCTTTAAGCTATCAAACCTGATAGTCTACTTTGCTGATCAGAAGCCTCAACAAATTATCAGACTCAACGGACTAACGCATTTAATGCTTAATCAGAACAGATTCTTTTCCAACCGTTGAAGACTGAAGTTGATGAAAACAAGATTGCTATAAATATCTCTCATCTTGAAGATACAAAATAGTGATGCACACCTGAATCAAACTTGAAAGATATTTAAGAACACAAGAAAACAAGCATTCAAGAGAAAATATCAAAGCTTGCAAAGCTTAATCTGTTCTTATCTTTCAAATCACTCTCTGCATATAGTATTGCTCAAGTTTTCTAAGCTTTTATTTCAAACCCTCACACTTAGTGAGTTAGTAGAACAAAATTCCTTTCAAAACCTAGTTGGTTGAGCCTGAAGAGGCTTGTGTAGAAAGAATACTTAGTGTGCCTGAAGAGGTGTAGAATACTTGCCTGAAGAGGTGTTGAATACTTGTAACAAAAGGTTTTTGTTATAGTGGAGAAAGCTCTCAAGTGGAGAGGACTAGACGTAGCTCTTTGGTGAAGAGTGAACCAGGATAACATTCATGTGATCTTTTCTTTCCTCTATTATTGCTTTAGTTTCTCTTCTAACTAACTCCTTGGGATTGAATTGATTTCTTAACACGCCTGTTCTTTTATTGTAATCCTTCAGAAAGCGTCCAAAGTTATTTGGAAATGATCTTTGGGTCCATCGCTGTTTCTTTGGTTAACATCTTTGCAAAAATATATATATGCTTGCGAAAAGTTTTAAAAACGTAAGAAACATAATTCAACCCCCCTTCTTGTGTTTCAAACAGGTTCCTTCAATTGGTATCAAAGCTCAGCCTCTGGGTTGAGAACTTAGCCATGTAGAGGAAAAGATCCTACAGCAGATATGGCAGGATAAGGTATGCCAAGCGAGAGTCAACCTGTTATGCAAGGCACTTCCATGACCACATCCGTTCTTTAACGGAACCTATTACTTGTACTGGAAGACTCTGAGCCAGAATCACGAATGGTCCAAATGTGTGTCTCAACTTTGATGGGACAGAAAAAGCTGAAGATGATTGGACTGAAGCCGAAAGAGCCAGGATGGAACAAAATCATAAAGCCATATATGCTTTAATGTGTGCTCTTAGTCTTGATGAATTTCAGAAGATTCATGCATGTGAACCAGCAAAGCAAATCTGGGATACCTTGTCAAATCTTCATGAGGGGACCACCAAGGTAAAAGATTCAAAAATCATCATGCTGGTTGGCCAGTATGAATTGTTCACCATGGCCGAAGGAGAGTCCATCTTGGACATGATGGGTCATTTTCAGATGATCATCAACAATCTAAAGTCCCTTGGGAAAGTTTACACTACCAAGGAGAATTTCACTAAAATTCTTAGAAGCTTGCCTAAGAAATGGAGACCACTTGTTACTACAATCACCCAGGCCAAAGATCTCTCTACTTTGACGCTGGATGATTTGGTAGGAACTCTTCAAGTTCATGAACAAGAGCTTGATCTTGATAATCCTGGAAAGAGAAATAAAGGGATTGCCTCTAAAAGCTTATGAGTCTAGCGATGATGCTGATCAATCTGATAATGAAGCATCAGACGATAATGAGTTATCCTTCATCTCCTAAAAAATTCAAAACATGTGAAGAAAGAAAAATGAGATGAAAAGAAGGCCATTTCAAAAGAAGAACTTCAAGGACCATGCTGAGTCCAAAGACAAAAGTCAGTTGATCTGTTTCGAGTGCAACAAGCTAGGCCACTTCAAGGCTGACTGTCCCATGTTAAAAGACAAGAAGAAGTTTTTCAAAAAAAAAAAAAGAAAAAGAACTTCATGGCCACCTAGGAAGATCTTAATTCTTCTGAAGAAGAAGAAGAAACAAATGAGGAAGCTAATCTCTGACTTTGGTCCAACGTTCTAAACAAAGACTCTTCGGATGATGAACAACTTGTTGATCCTAAAGAAAGAACTCAGAAAGCTACTTCTAAGAAAGGATGGAATGTTCCACCTGTTCTTAATAGAACGAAATATCCTTACTGGATATCAGTTTTTCAAATATACGTCCAAGCTCAAAATTATAAGGGTTGGAATATATTCATTAATGGAGATCATCGTCCAACAATCACTCTTGAGGACGGCTCAATAGCATCCAAACCTGAAACTGACTGGACGAATGAGGATATCATACAGTATTCGCTAAATGCTCGTCCCAACTGGTGTCTCATCAACGCTCTCGATCGACCAAGATCGGAGATGGTCTCGGAGTTCCAAACTGCTAAGGAGAAGCTGGACACCTTAGAGCAGTTGTTCAGTCCAAGGAGTCCTTCTGTTTGATGGCAAACACTTTATCAGACGTTGAATCAGAAGAGGAAGAGGTAACCGTTTCTAACTCTCTTCGAGAAGCATATGATGAACTGCCTAATGATTCCTCTTTACTGCATCATTAATATATTATGCTTAAAAGAAAATTTTCAAAAAGAAATAAAGAGTTGGAAGATACCAACAAGCAAAATAAGCAGCTCATTGAAGAAAATAATAAGCTGAAAGCTGAGACCTAACTGATAGACTTACCTCTGAGTCCAGTAAACCTCACGAGGTAACCAGACTTAAACAAAAGGTATTTGACCTAACCAAAAGCGTATCAAAGCTTGTTGGAGGCTCAGAGAAGCTAAACTTCATATTGAGGTATTCAAAATCACCTCACGATAAGTCTGGCTTAGGCTATTACTCTGAGAAACAAGAAGTTTCTCACAAAGTATCAAGGACCAATCAATATCATAAGGTTTTTGAATCTCATGGAAAGCAAAAACAAACCAAGCAGCATGCATCCAATATTTGTTGCAAATTATGTGGAAAAATTAGTCATATCTATTCAACATGCATACACAAAAAGAAATACAATATGCTTGAACGAAGACTACAAACTAACCAAAAAGGACCCAAGTCTATATGGGTACCTAAAAATATGATAATCCTTGTTGCAGACCTGCTTAGGAACACGAAGAAGACCCCAGTCTTGGAACGTGGACAGTGGATGCTCACGTCACATGACAGGAGAAAAGTCTATGTTCCAAGAACTACGTGAAAAGACTGGTGGATAGGTCACCATTGGAGGCAACCAAAAAGGAAAGATAGTTGGAATTGGTAAGATTGGTAAGCATCCTTTTCCCTCTATTGATAATTTTCTTCTGGTTGAAGGATTAAAACACAACTTACTTAGCATAAGTCAATTATGTGATAGTGGGTCTGATGTTTCCTTCAATAAAGGTGACTGTATGGTCAAGAACCCTGATGGGTCCATCTTATTCACTGCTAAGAGGCAAAATAATCTTTATAGGATTAACTTGGGGGAACTCTCAGATCAAAGTGTATCATGCATAGTATCTGTTGAAGATGAGCGATGGATCTGGCACAAAAGACTTGGTCATTCAAGTCTGAGATTCATCTGAAGACAAAATAAGCATAACCTCGTAAGAGGTCTACCAAAGATTGTGTATAGATCGGACGCTCTCTGTGATGTGTGCCAAAAAGGAAAACAAGTTAAGAACTCTTTTGAGTCTAAGAACATTGTAAGTACTTCAAGGCCACTAGAGCTGTTGCTTCTTGATTTGTTTGGTCCAAAAGGACTGCTTCTGTTAGTGGTAAGAAATATGGGCTTGTCATAGTAGATGATTATACTAGATGGACATGGGTTAAGTTCCTTGCTCACAAGGATGAGTCTATCAAGGTCTTTACTATATTAGGTTAGCGCGTTCAAAATGAAAAAGGCATATGTATAAGCTCAATCAGAAGTGATCATGGAGGCGAATTTGAAAATGAGCTCTTCCAAAGGTTCTATGATGAAAGTGATATTCATCACAATTTCTCTGCCCCTAGAACACCACAACAGAATGGTGTTGTTGAAAGAAATAACCGATCTCTTCAAGATATGGCTAGGGCAATGCTCAGTGAAAATTCTGTTTCCAAACACTTCTGGGCTGAAGCTGTTAATACTGCCTGCTACATTCAAAACAGAATATACATAGACCTATCTTGAATAAGACTCCTTATGAACTGTGGAAAGGACGCAAACCCAGTATTTCTTATTTCCACCCTTTTGGATGTCAATGTTTTATTTTAAATACTAAGGATCAACTTGGTAAGTTTGATGCCAAAGTAGACAATGAAATATTGTTAGGATACTCTGAAACATCCAAAGCTTTTAGAGTCTATAACTCTAGAACATTGGTTGTTGAAGAATCCATCCATGTTAAGTTCAATGACAAACAGCCTGATAAGAGATTATCAGAGCTAGATGCTTCTTTTGCAGATATGAATCTGAATGATATAGTGCCTATTTGGTTTAGATTATTTTCAACGCAAACGTGAAAATAACGCTTTCCGAGGCAATTATTTTGGAAGCTATGTGAGAGGAGCTTTCTCCCAACATGATTTTCAAACGT
Source organism: Ammopiptanthus mongolicus (assembly GCA_039655645.1). NCBI lineage: Eukaryota > Viridiplantae > Streptophyta > Magnoliopsida > Fabales > Fabaceae > Ammopiptanthus > Ammopiptanthus mongolicus. The sequence goes on along the minus strand of CM077344.1, from coordinate 14,397,380 downwards.
GATTTACTTTTACAGAATCTAAAACAAACAGGCCCAAGAAGACCGTCCAACGCTTAAAAAATACGAAGTATCAGACACAACTCAGGACGCATCATCGTCTCAGCAAGTAGCTAACACCCCTCGTTCGTGGCAATTCAGGACTTACCATCCCGAGGATCAAATCATTGGTAAACCAAATGATAGAGTCCGGACAAGGTCAACCTTCAGAGAACAAGCTGACTCAGCCTTCATCTCTGAACTGAAACCAAAGTCTGTGGACGAGGTCTTAATGGATGAATGTTGGATCCTCGCTATGCAAGATGAGCTTAACCAGTTTCAACGTAGTGGCGTTTGGACATTGTTCTCTTTGCCAAAGGATAAGTCTCTAATTGGAATCAAGTGGGTCTATCGTAACAAGCTGGACAAAGATGGTAAAGTTGTAAGGAATAGAGCAAGGTTAGTTGCTCAAGGCTACTCTCAAGAGGAAGGTATTGACTATACTGAAACTTTTGCTCCAGTAGCTAGACTAGAGGCCATACGCATTTTACTCTCATATGCTGCACATCATAACATCATGCTTTATCAAATGGACGTAAAACATGCTTTCTTGAATGATTTCATTAATGAAGAAGTTTAAGTTGTTCAACCACCTGGTTTTGAAGATCAAAACTATCCTGAGCATGTATATAAGCTTAAGAAAGCTTTATACGGACTCAAACAAGCTCCTATAGCTTGGTACGAGAGACTCAACACATTCTTAATTGAGAATGGTTTCTCAAGAGGAAAAGTGGACACAACTCTTTTTAGAAAAACAAGTAAAAAGAATTTTATTATTGCACAAATTTACGTTGATGATATAATATTTGGTGCAACTGATTAATCTTTGTTAAGAGTTTTCTGAGCTAATGCAGAAAGAATTTGAAATGAGTATGATGAGAGAATTAAAATTCTTCCTCGGACTTCAAGTATAGCAAACATCGGACGGAGTGTACATTCATCAGACGAAGTAAACAAAAGAGCTTCTGAAACGCTTCAAGTTGGATGACTGTAAACCAATGAATACCCTAATGCATCCAACGTCCATACAAAACAAAGATGACAAAGATAAAAAGGTAGACCAAAAGATTTATAGAGGTATGATTGGATCCCTCTTATATCTAACTGCGTCCAAACTGGATATCATGTTTAGTGTTTGCATGTGTACTCGTTTTCAATCTGATCCAAGAGAGTCTCATCTCTCAGAAGTAAAGAGAATCTTTAGATATCTCAAAGGTTCTACTAATCTGGGTCTATTGTATCAGAAATTTGATGAATACAGATTAGTTGGATTCTGTGATGCTGACTATGCTGGAGACAGAATAGAGAGAAAAAGTACCAGTGGAGGTTGTTACTTCATTGGAGCCAATCTAGTCTCATGGTCAAGCAAAAGGCAAAGCACAATCGCCCTATCAACTGTTGAGTACATTGCTGCTGCAAGTTGCTGCTCACAACTTCTTTGGATTAAACATCAGTTGAAAGACTACAACATGTTTGTAAGTAATATTCCAATAATGTGTGATAATATTGCTGGTATTAATTTGTCAAAAAATTCCATACTGCATTCTAGAGTAAATCAAGCATCATTTCATTATAGATTATGTGCAAAAAGGAATAATTGATATTCAATTTGTTGATACTGACCATCAATGGGCAGATATCTTCACCAAGCCTTTAGCTGAAGATAGGTTTACATATATAAGGAAATATCTGAACATGCATTTCATTGATCAATTGTGAGTCCAATGGATGCGTCCAATATTTGACTTAATCCAATACATGTGAGTCCAATATGTGTTGATTGCTTGTCCTATGCATTAATTAAACTAAATCTTTGTCGAATGAAAATTTATTTCTCATTCCCTAACTGAGTCAGTTTCGTTTGTCCTTATTTGCAAAACTGCTTTTTGCAGTTTCAAAATCTGATACTTGTGTCAGACATTTAATGCACATTGCCTCACCTTTTTTTTTTAAATTCTTTTTGAAATGTGAACGGTTTTTGGCCTAAAGCGTTCTTTGTTAAAGGAGCAACCTTTACACACCTCCTCACCTTCGAAAAACTCTTTGCGAAAAACTCTCCTCTCTAAAACAATGGCCTCATCCTCCTCCATGACCACTAAGGATAAAGGAAAGAACCTTGATGTTCAGACTGCTGATGTCCTGGTTGAGTTCAAGTTCAATCTGAAATTCTTCGCTGATAACGGGATAGACATTTCCCCAAATATTCAAGCTACTAGTTGAACAAGTTTCTTTGAAGATTCTCCAATCATCTACCCAGTTCTTGTAAGGGAATTCTAGACAAACCCTACAATCTCTGCAAGGGAAATCAGAAACAAGGTTCTCAACACCAAAGTCACTGTCTCTGAAGCAACCATTTCCAACGCCATTGGTTGTGCCCAATTTGGAATCACCTGTGAAGATAAATAGGAAGAAGAACTTGGTGGTTCTGACACCATCAAAGAATGCCTTTTGAAGAACCTATCTGACAAGTTGATAGCCTCAAGAATGACTGACAAGGCTAGGGTTCTTCATCAGATTCTAAACAAATCCATCATTCACAAAGCTGGTTCGAAGGACAATGTCTCAAAGGCACATCAATTTTGCCTAGTTTACCTGATTCTGGAAAGGCAAATCAACCTTCCACACCTTTTCTTCACTTGCTTCAAGTACGCTATTGAAGGGTCTGGGAAGAATACTGCCATCCTTTATGCTGCTCTGCTTTTAAGAATATTTGAGAAGCTTTTGGTCTACGATGATCTTTTGTCCCTGACTCCAGAACAAAAATTCAAATATTTTGGTGTTCATGACATTGATCGTGTGCATCAACCAGAGTTAAGTAAGCAAAGCTTGGTGATGATGCAACTGGATTGTCTCAAAAAGTCCAAGAAAGAAGGAAAGCTAAAAGGTGTTTAGACGCAAGGTACTAATGAAGCGTCTGATCAACAAGTCTCTGCTGGATGCTCAATAGAGCCTGCTCATCCAAAAGCTACGACATCTTCTTCTCATCCAACAGCCTTTGTCCAACCCACAAGAAAAAGGAAGCTGGTTGTAGCTTCTGTTGATGAGGAAGATGAGGACGATCAGTCTATATTTAAGGTGATCAAAGGTCCTAGAAGGGAGTCTACTTCTGAAACTTCCCGGCCTAAACCTGCTGCAACAAGGGCAAGGTCCACTAGATCTAAAACTAAAGGTAATACTGAGCCTCATTCTAGTTCAGTTATTACTCCTATTATAGAGCAACCTTTTGAGGTTGAAGACTTGACTTTGGACTCTCAACCGTCCATAACTATTTCACCCTCCACCTCACCTCAAATACAAACCATTCTTTCATCACAAAGACCATCATCTCCCTCACCATCTGAACCTCAAGACTGTTTTACACCATGGGGAAACCATCCCATTAAACCCTATGGAGCACCTTATCCTAGAATGATTTACCCAAAAAGAAAATACAGATGCATATCCAGAATCAACTTTGAAAATGAAAGCTTCAACTGGGCTGACGTTGAAAGAAGATTCCTTGTTCTTTTTCATAAACACTCACCTCCCTCGACCTCTCAACATCCTAAAGGTCCTATTCCTCCACCAGAATACCAATATGAAACACCTTCCCATCCACCTCAAAACCCCTCTGGTCCAGCTCCTGAACATGGTTACTATCCCATCCTTTACAGACCCACTAGTCCTTTGCCAAGTCAACTCTTCAATGCTCATGGACCCTTGCTAGTCCGTCTTGAGCAAAAAAAATTCCCTCCAAGAAAAATCTATCCTAATCTCATTAAGGACAAGGCATTCCAATGGTGTCATTATGATGTTGGCAGACAAGTGGTAATTCTTAATGAACAAAAGGAAGGGTGCAAAACCACTGAGGAAAGAAGATCAAGGACTTATGGTTTGACCAACATCTTTCTTGATCAAGACATCAAGCTCATTCCAAGCTATCCCTCAGCATGGAAAGAATACTCTGATGTTAGGGATTTCTTAACATATTATACTGTCAGAAAAGAGTGTGATATGTCATGAGAAGCCAATATCCATCACAATCTGCTAAAGAAATTTTGGGGCAGAAGTTCTAAAACAAGAGTAGGAGTTGTTCCTCCTAGAGCTTGTCTAAGAATTCTTATTCTGGACCCAAATAAAACAAAGATGGACGAAAAAGGCATGAAACATGGACGCTGCCTTATAGAACTGCTTTTGATCCTCTCTTCTGGACTATACCAAGAGACGACTCAGTAGAACTAGCCCACATCTGGCAAAAGGATCCTCTTAAGAGGTATGACCCAGACGCTCGAATTTGCTGGGAGAACTTCATTTGGAGATGCACTCGAGAAGCGTCCACATCTGGTTTATCAATTGAAGAAAAAATGAAGATTCGTATATTTCCAAGACAATACAGAATCTCTGAGGCCGATTTCTTTATAATGGACGATATCTTTGGAATACCTTTATACCCAACAGACATTCTTCCTGCCCCTAAACCCAGATGGAGAGAAAATAGGTTTGATGACGCTGAGATCATCCTTGAGGTACTTCCACCTCCACCTATCCCAGTTATTCAAGAAGATCTTAACTCCGAGCTGCACCAATACCAGTTATTTCCGAAGAAACTGGGGACACAGAAATTGTCAATGAGGACCCTTGTCCTAAAGAGCATGCAGAGAAAGTTGAACAAGTTGCGGACTCAGCATCCTCTAAGTCTCAACCTATTCCTCTTTCTGTGGTGAATCTTGCTGATCCTTCACTGTCTAATGCTTTAAGTATGATCCCTGGTCAACCCTGGATGCAACTAAGGAAACTGCTGAGAGCTCTGTCTCTGCTGTTCCTCCGAAATTTCAAGAGTTCGTCCAAAGATCTATCGAAGCGAATAATGCAGTGCTGCTCCAACAGATTGCCTCTATGTTTCAGAACTTTTTTCCGAAACCTCCTCCACCTGCACCTCGGCCTTCTTAATTTCTTTTTTTTCTATCTTAAATTTTCAAATGTTTGCAGTGACTATGATGTATTTTCTCTCTTTTGTCTGATGACCAAAAGGGGGAGAAAAGGAATTTGATTTGATTGGTTTCAATTTCATTAGTTTTGTCTATTGCATATAACTTTACATCCTCTCTCATCACGTACATATATATGTTTAACTTTGTCCTATATCTGTATTTTATTGGACTTTAATCTTATATGCTTTAACTGCTTATAGTCTTTGTCTTAGGGGGAGCTTCTTATCTTTTTAGGAAACTTTGTTCAATCAAATTAGTATGTTTTGTCATCATAAAAAAGGAGGAGATTGTTGGAACCAAAGTGATTATGGTCCACTAATCCCTTAAGTTTTGATGTTAACAAAGGACTAATTTTAGAAGAAAAAATATTATCTACGGACTAACGCTTTATCTTAAGTGTGCAGGATAATATATATAAGTCCAAAAACTATCTAAGTCCAAAGACTTACGTACGTCCAAACTCCAAGGTGGATTAGATCTCGCTCTGTCCAGACGATAAAAAGTCTTTTTAAACGATAGAATCTTGAGTCCAAAGACTCTTCCTTTTATTGTGTTGTAATCATTAAAGTCCAATAAAGCTTTATTTGTTTTAGCGCGAACACATATGTAAAGCTTTTGAATTTTTTTTTCTATGTGTCAAAAGTTTATATCCTTTGGACAAACATTCTTTGTAATCTTCGTACCATCGAAAGCTGAAGCCAGTGTGTCCCTGTCACAAAAAGGATTTGACCTTCTCCAGAAGGAAAGACAAAAGACAACTTTCGAGTACAAGGAAAAAGTGTCAGCGTTTCTTTAAGCTATCAAACCTGATAGTCTACTTTGCTGATCAGAAGACTCAACAAGTTATCAGACTCAACTGACTAACTTATTTAATGTTTAATCAGAACGGATTCTTTTCCAACCGTTGAAGACTGAAGTTGATGAAAACAAGATTGCTATAAATATCTCTCATCTTGAAGATACAAAATAGTGATGCACGCCTGAATCAAACTTGAAAGATATTCAAGCACACAAGAAAACAAGCATTCAAGAGAAAATATCAAAGCTTGCAAAACTTACTCTGTTCTTATCTTTCAAATCACTCTCTGCGTAGAGTATTGCTCAAAAGTTCTAAGCTTTTATTTCAAACCCTCACACTTAGTGAGTTAGTAGAACAAAACTCCTTTCAAAACCTAGTTGGTTGAGCCTGAAGTGGCTTATGTAGAAAGAATACTTAGTGTGCCTGAAGAGGTGTAGAATACTTGCCTGAAGCGGTGTTGAATACTTGTAACAAAATGTTTTTGTTATAGTGGAGAAAGCTCTCAAGTAGGGAGGACTTGACGTAGCTCTTTGGTAAAGAGTGAACCAGGACAACATTCGCCTGTTCTTTTCTTTCCTTTATTATTGCTTTAGTTTATCTTCTAACTAATTCCTCGGGATTGAATTGATTTCTTAACATGCCTGTTCTTTTATTATAATCCTTCATAAAGCGTCCAAAGTTATTTGGAAACGATCTTTGCGTCCATCGCTGTTTCTTTGGTTAACATCTTTGCAAAAAAATATATCCGCTTGCGAAATGTTTTAAAAACGTAAGAAACACAATTCAAACCCCCATCTTGTGTTTCAAACAGGTTCCTTCAGTCCAGTCGTGGAAGTGTCTTCCATCACTAGTTGACTACCACTTGGCATGCCCTGACCCGCCATCACTGCTTGAAAGGATCTTTCCTCTAACACGACAAAGTGCTCAACCCGGAAGCTGAGCTCTGATACCAATTAAAGGAACCTGTTTGAAACACAAGAAAGAGGGGTTGAATTGTGTTTCTTAAGTTTTTTTTTTTTTTTTTTTATCTTTTCACAAGCAGATATCATTTCGTAATATATTGGGCGCAAAAAGGATAAGCAAAACAGAGAGTGTGTAAGCTTGAAGCTTGGATGCACACTTAAAACGTTTTCGTAAGAATTGGACGTTAAAAAACAATTTTAATCCTGAACATTAGTTATAAATAATTTAAAGACAAGAATAAGGGAGAGAAGATAACACACAGTATTTATCTTGGTTCATTCTTAACCTAAGAGCTACATCCAGTCCCCTCTATGTGAGAGCTTTATCCACTATAACAAAAATCTTCTTATAACAAGTATTCTACATCTCTTCAGGCACAAGTATTCAACACATCTTCGTGCAAAACCCAAGTATTCTTTTCATTCAAGCCTATTCAGGCTCAACTAAGAATAGTTTGAAAAGAGTTTCAGATAAAACTAACTCACTTTGTGTGAGAATATATAACTTAAGATCAAACTCAAAAAGAACAACTCTACGCAGAGAGTGATATACAAGTAAGATATGAGATAACTTGGGAGCTTTTTGTTCTTCTTTTCTTTCTTGATTGCTTGTAAGCTTGTATGAAATTTGTTCAAGTTTTTTGTGACTTTGCTTCTTCAAAGATGAGGGTATTTATAACTGTTGTGTGTGGCTCATATTCTATTATAAGTGGACAGTCGCTGGAGCAGAACGCAACGAGAGTAGCGAGGTGGAGTTCAGTTGCATTGTGATAGTCAGAGCGTTATCTACTTGGCAAGGAATTTGGTGTATCATGTTAGGACCAAGCATATTGATGTGAGGTTTCACAAGATCAGAGAGTTGATAGCGTCTGGGCAGATGTTACTTCAAAAGGTTCCCACTTCTGAGAATGCAACTAATATGTTGACCAAGCCAGTTACCACAAACAAGTTCAAGCATTGCTTGGGCTTGTTGAACGTTCGCCAATGCTAGACTTTGCAGCACCCCCAACCCCAGAGAGAGAGAGAGATATGGTGTAATCGTCTAAGGAGCTTGATATTCGCCAAGGTGGAGAGTGTTGTGTATGGCTCATATTCTGTTATAAGTGGACAGTCGCTGGAGCGGAGCTCAACGAGCGTAGCGACAACGTCTGTCCTTTTGGGCTTGGGCCTCTCTTATGTTCGATAGGCACAATTGGCACCATTTGAAATAGACATTGTAAACCTTATTTGAAATAGACACTGTAAACCCTATTTGAAATATGTCTAATAATATACACCCGTTGAGCTCCCGGAGACGTAGACATAATTGGCCAAACCTCGTTAACATATTCTTTTGTCCTTGTGCATTTACTGTTTTTGTTCTTTACATTCGATTGCTTGTTACCAACAATAACTTTCAAGTCTTGAGCAATCTTTGATTTCTTCAACGATTGGCAAGAGAGTCGTTTTGATGAGCATTAAATGCAAAAATCCATTGAGTCTGATAGCTTGTGGAAAGCTTCTGAAAAGCAGGATAGGCTATCAGAGAGATAGCTGAAAGCAGCACTGACAACTTTTCCTTGTACCCGAAAGTTGCATTTTGTCTTTCCTTGTTTGAGATAGTCAACTTCAACACAACAAGGACAGAACGGCTTTAACGTTCGAGAATACTTAGATATAGAGAACTATTGTCTAAAGGATATTCCTTTTTTACATGAAAGATAATAATTTGAAATTTATTACCCTTTTACATTTTCTCGCTAAGAAAGACTTTTAGTAAAGTAAAGATGAGTAAATACATTGGATCTTAAATTTAAAGAACGTATACTTTACTCTGATGAGTCTTTGGACTCAGATAAGATACCAAAAAAGATTCTTAGTCCAAGATGGACTTCGTCCATTTATCATTTATAGCAAAACGGTGGACTGCGCCAAAACACTCACGGTCTGATAAGTCTTTGGACTATGAATTCATGCACATTTAGGATAAACTTGCATGTTAGACCATAACAGATCTTTGTTAACATCAAAATATTAAGGAGTTATGGACCATAACCACTTTGGTTTTAACAATAGTACTCGAAGCCCCGATCACAGCGGTGTAGTTGGAATCACCATTTGATGCCTCGATCTTCCTCGAACGAAGCTTTCTCTCTCTAGAATCCACTTATGATACTGAATAGCTTGAGAGAAACCCTCTCAACCCTATGATTTTATAGACTAATGATTTACAAATATGCAATATCAAATCCCTTGATTTTAAGGATTGACCATATCATCTATTTGCAACTACAATAAGTAAACTAGGAAATTGAATCAGATAATATCAACAACATATCAAAACTAATCACAAAGTATATCAACACTCCCCCTCAAGCTAGTGCATACATATCATAAGCACCCAGCTTGTTACATATGTATGTTATCCGTGAACCCCGCAAAGACTTGGTAAAAACATCTGCAAGTTGATCATTAGAGTTGACGAATGAAGTATGGATCTCCTTTGAAAGAATATCGTCTCGGATGAAATGACAATCGATCTCTATATGTTTAGTCCGCTCATGAAAGACAGGATTAGAGGCAATATGCAAAGCTGCTTGATTATCACAAATCAATTGCATAGAACTTATCTCACAAAAATTTAACTCTTGAAGTAAATGTTTTAGCCACATAAGTTCACATGTAGTGACAGCCATGGCTTGGTATTCTGCTTCTACACTCGATCTTGCAACTACAACCTGCTTCTTACTCTTTCAAGAAATAAGATTGCCCCTAATGAAAACACAATTTCCAAAAGTTGATCTCCTATCACTAGGAGACCCTGCCCAATCTGCATCTGTATAGGCAACAATATCTGTGTCACCTCTATTCTCATAAATTAGCCCCTTTCCAGGAGATCCCTTAATATACCTTAAAATGCGGGTAACTGAATCCCAATGACTATCACAAAGGGAGTTAAGAAACTGACTAATAACACTGACGGCAAAAGATATATCTGGTCTAGTCATGGGGAGATAATTCAATTTTCTCTAGTACCGTTGTAAGATCATAACCTGACAAGATGCGTTTGATGTCGTGGATGACTGATTGTGCTCTGTCTAGATAGGAAGGAGGATCATGGTCTGTCATCTGAATTTTAGCCAAATTGTGGACAGAGGCATAAAGATGTTGAATGTCATTAGAATAGACATTTTGAGCTTTCTTCCAAATTTCATTACAAGTTTTGTAAGGCCGATAGTGCACCAACAACCTCGGCTCAATGGACTGCCATAGTAGGGATACCAACTGATAATATGCTCTTTTCCAGTCATCACGTAGCTTAACATCAATTTCAGCTTCCTTCTTGACGAGATGATCATGGAGCCCTTGACCTAAAAACCAAACTTTAATAGCATTAAACCAATCCACAAAATTCTTACCGTTGAGTTTTTCCGATGTGATTGTGGGGTTGCCAGAGAAGGCAAAAGAGATGAGGCCCTCCCCTGTAGACCCAGAACCTGGTTTAGAAATGGCAGTGGATGAATCCTCAACTGACATAGTAAGAGGGAGGTGACAAAACTGACCAAGATGGTAAAACTAATCCGAAAACACGTTTGCCAGTCAGAATAGAGGCAGAGGGTACCGGAAAAGAGGTCGGAAACGATCAAAACTCGAACATGCAGCTGGACGGCGGTGCGTGCACCCCACGCTCGGCGGAAGATAGCGGACTGTGGAGGCGCGTGCGGCGGTGCATGGTGATGGATCTGCGCCGAACAAACCCGTCGGCCGTTTCTGAGGTGTCCGGTCTCCTTACCTCGGTGATCAGAGACGATCCGCAGAAAACAGAGCGGGAAAATAGTAATTAGAAAAAAGAGAGGTTTTTGAAACCCTAGCTCTCTGATACCAACTTATGATACTGAATAGCTTGAGAGAAACCCCCTCAGCCATCTGATTTTATAGACTAATGATTTACAAATATGCAATATCAAGTCCCTTGATTTTAGGGATTGACCATATCATCTATTTACAACTACAATAAGTAAGCTAGGAAACTGAATAAGATAATATTAACAACATATCAAAACTAATCACAAAGTATATCAACAAATCCTATCTCTCTCTTTCTAAACTCTTTGGAATGCAAAAGTGTTAAGAGTTTCGTGCAAAGTGAAAAGAGAAAGAAAAACTTAAAGTGTTACTGCCCAGCTGTCCACGCTTGAGCGTGCAGAATTTCCTCGCTTGAGCGTTGGCTTTCTCAACGCTTAAACGTGGCGCGTTGATCGCCACGTCTTCTGTCACGCGTACCCCCTTCCACGCTTTGGCGTGCACCTACCCAATGCTCGAGCGTCAATGGTCAATGTTTGAGCATTGGGTATAACGGCCCGGACTGCTTTAAGGATTGCTGACTGTCCCCACAAACCAACATGAGTCTCTTCAGCGTGCTTTGTCCTCACTCACACGCTTCCTAGGAAAACATCCCAGGAGGTCACCCATCCCAGAATTACTCCAAGTCAAGCACGCTTAACTTTGGAGTTCTTAAGTGATGAGCTACCGAAAAGAAGATGCATCTTGTTGGTATAGGTAGTACAAATCAATTCTTATAAGCCTTCCTTCAACCGTACAGTCCCATACCTGCACAGTCTCAGGATCCCTCTCATTCCGATATGAATTCAGTTCATTCATGTATCCCTCCACCTAGAAGCCTGCCAGGAGCCGCTCCTTGTCCGTGCCTCATGCACCGGCGACCACTCGCCCCCTCGTCAGCCCCGGGTGTTACATGCCCACCAGCTTCCGCTTGGTTCGTCCCCGAACCACACCGTACTGGGAGAGGTCCGCTCTGATACCATTTATAACGGCCCGGACTGCTTTAAGGATTGCTGACTGTCCCCACAAACCAACACGAGTCTCTTCAGCGTGCTTTGTCCTCACTCACACGCTTCCTAGGAAAACTTCCCAGGAGGTCACCCATCCCAGAATTACTCCAAGTCAAGCACGCTTAACTTTGGAGTTCTTAAGTGATGAGCTATCGAAAAGAAGATGCATCTTGTTGGTATAGGTAGTACAAATCAATTCTTATAAGCCTTCCTTCAACCGTACAGTCCCATACCTGCACAGTCTCAGGATCCCTCTCATTCCGATATGAATTCGGTTCATTCATATATCCCTCCGCCTAGAAGCCTGTCAGGAGCCGCTCCTTGTCCGTGCCTCATGCACCGGCGACCACTCCCCGCCCTCGTCAGCCCCGGGTGTTACATTGGGTTACTCAACATCAAAGCGTTGGACGCGGATCAGACCTGTTCTTTCACGTTTCTTCACTTTCTGAGCTCGTTCCAAGGCCAAATTCCCTTAAATTTGGACCATAGCTTCCTTATGCCATAAGAAACATTATCCAACCTTCAAACATACTTAACTTAGGTCTTAAACCTTAATTCAAGAAAACGGGATGTTACAAAATACTTGTGTCTGTAACTTGATCAGTTATAGTGGAAACTCTTGGTTTAGCCAAGGACTGGACGTAACTCAAAGTTTAGGGTAAACCATTATAAAATTGTTGGGGTGTGATTCTCATATTTCCAACTTGCTTCTAACTAGGAGTTAAAATTGTTTATCTAAAAAGAAAGTCTTTGTTTGTTTTTGCCTCTGTATTTTTATTTAAAAAGTCTTCACACGCATTCAAGCATCTACTTGTTGTTTACTTTGGTTGTTTCAGAATGTTGGCCAGAACCATTGCGTCCAAACTAGTCCCAATCACGTTTTTCCACTTGACGTGATCCAGATTTGCAAACTCAGAAGCAGAAACACCGTTTAGACCCTCCATCACAGCACCTCTGGCCACCATCAACACGTGTGATGATCAATGCCCACCACGAATTAGGTCACCCACGTCGTCATCCCCATTCCGTCGAGACATGCGTTCGAACGTTTCAAAGCCGGACCACAACGGCTCCATGTGTCACAACGTCCAAGAGCGAGCCACCAAACAGCTACCGTCAGATCCACCACGCCTTGCCACTGTTTATCTTTCTGGGTCGCATAACATTAGTTGTGGGAGAAGGCTGAAAGATGGATACAAAAGAGGTATAAAAGTAGGTGGGAGAAGGCAAATTTGAGTAGTAAGCTACATGAATTGAGTAGTCGGCATAAATGGTTTTCTCCACAGACGTGCACTGTTTTCCATCTTCGAGCTGCCATCTCCTCCAACTAAATTTGTTGTATCGTGTGAAGTAGGTTTCTTTGGGTGCTGTCATCTCTTCCCAAGGAAAGTGATGTTGTATTCTTAAGACGTAGAGATAACCCCATAAGCTTAATAAGGTAACCTTAATAGGATACGTGGAACAAATTACAATAGGTGGCAAAAAAAAAAGGGGGGGGGGGGTGGGGGTTAATGTGTCTTTAGATGATATTGGGGGTTACCTTTAATGTATTATTATAAATAGATACAACGTAAGCATGTCAACACTCTAAAACCATGCAAATCGTATTCGTCATAATATATTTTAGACTTTGAGTGGCTATCATGCGATACCACATAGAAAATCGTGAAGACTAAAGATAGTTCATTGCATCATGCGATACCACACAGAAATTTCGGACATATATATCAATTGAGAATTAAGGCATAGACATGGTAGTAGAATTTCTGTCCACCAACCGTGAGTTAAGTTTGAGTAAAATATAATCTAAAATGCAAAAAATAAAAAAGAACTCATTTAAAATCAATATAATACAATACAAGATGAGAAGTGAGGAATGCTATTCTACAATGCGTTTGCAATCTAAATATAAAAATGGATGTTGCACTCTGACCTGGACTTCGAGGCTAAAGAGGTGGTGGCAAGTAAGTATAATAAGCTTAAAATTCAAAGATAAGTCTGTCTCGTATAAGTGAGATTATTGAAATATATCTCAATATCATAAGCAGGTGTGCTGGGGATAAACAATCGTTATTAGTATGTTGCTAACTTGCCATTAGCAAAACCATCATAACTGCAAGAAGTAACATTGCAACTATCACTACTCTCTGACATTGACATTTAAGGGGTGTATTCAATGAGTTTTAAAAGACTAATTTGAGATAAAAAATATTACGAATTTTTATAAATTATTTAAAAATGCAATGATTTATAAGATTTTTTTTTTTAAGGATTTTTATTTTTATGATCAAGATTTGTATGTTTGGATTTTAAAAGTTTTATATCATAAGAATTTATAAGATTTAAAAGCACCACATAGATTTATAAGATTTGAAAGAATCAAATGGATTTTTAGCAAACATTCAAAATTACAAGAGTAATACAACCCCTTAAACATTCCGGAACATATAAGATTGTTATTTTCATATTGCATTCTTGAGACATTAATACTAGCAACACACTCTTTATTACACTCCCTTCAACACACTCTCCATTATTGAATGAATGAGGAGTTCTAACAACACTATCTAACACTCACTTTCCAACACACTCACTTCTACTGGTTGAAATTCATGTGGGTCCCACTAATTCAAGTGGGTCCCACTTGAATTTTGTAGGATCCACATGAATTTCAATCAATAGAAGTGAGTGTTAGAGAGTGTGTTGGTAGCATTTCTGTTGAATGAATTTCATGTCGAGCCCACTAAATGAGGAGGGAGTAGCAATATGTTAAAAAGTATGTTGTTAGTATTTTAAAGAAATCTCCAGAGGATTCGTCCACTCCAAGTTATTGATAGTGTAGTCTTCCAGAGAAGCAAAGTAATCATACCAATGACTAGCTTCAAATAGTTAATAGTTAATTAATCTTAAAGTCAAAGAAGTGCTTTCTTCAGTTACCACAATTTATAGGCAATTGACTTTAACATATCTGAATTAATATCCTCGGTTTCTCACACACCCAACTAGAACATATTGTTATGACAATCATTTCATTACCCAATATCAATAATTATGGCAACAAAACTTACTGTGAGAAGAACACTACTCATTACCATCCTTAGATTTCTTGGCTTCATAACCCTCTTCACCACAACAAGTGGACAATCCCCAAACTATGTGGGTGATGACTGCCACAACTCAACAAAACAACCTCTCACAACTGCATATCAAACCAACCTTAACAACATCCTCTCATGGCTATCCTCTGATGCTGCCACAAGTAAAGGATATAACCACACCAGCATAGGAAATGGCACAGCTGATGCTATCTATGGTCTCTATGATTGCAGGGGTGATGTCACTGAATCTTTCTGCCAGTTCTGTGTCTCCACTGCAGCTTCACAAATTCTTCAGATCTGTCCCAACAGATCATCTGCTGTGTTATGGTATAACTTCTGTATTCTCAGGTACTCCAACCATGATTTCTTTGGGAACCTTACCACAAACCCATCATGGCAAATTTTGGGACACAAGAACATCACTAATCCAGAAGAACCTCAGAAAGCTCAGAATTTTATGCAAAGTTTGTTAAGAAAAGCTACTGTGGAGACCAACCAGCTGTATGCAATGGGTGAGTTTAGTTTGAGTCCTACTGAGGAAAGATATGGGTTGGTGCAGTGCAGCAGGGATATTACTAACAAACAGTGCAGCCAGTGTTTGGATGTCATGTTAGAGAAAGTTCCCCGATGCTGTGAGACAAAGCTGGGATGGCAAGTTTTGGCTCCAAGCTGTCTCATAAAGTATGATGATAATATGTTCTACCTGGTTACTAATCAAACAACATCTTCTTCCCCTTCACCTAATCCAGGTACATATAGCAGATTAAATATTCATTATTTAGGAACGATCCAAAAAACATTAAGGGGGCCAAATATAATATTATATATATATATATATATATATATATATATATATATATATATATATATGTAGCAAATGTTTTTGGCAAGATAAGATTCGTCCCTTTCACCATTGCAAATTGCAGTAGGATTTTTTTGGTTGCACCTTGCACTCTACACTGCACTGCCACTCAATCTGCAAATTAACAAATTGGTCTTTCAACTTTGCCTACTGGTACTAAATTAGTTTACATGCACTACAAGAACTTTATCTTTTAGTGACGGTCATTAAAATCCATTGGTATATATAAAGTTTACATTCACCTAGGATCGGTCCATCCGTCTATTATTAGTGACGAATACCAATGACAATTGATTGTCATTATAGATTTTATCTACGGTCCACATACCTTTATTTATAGTTGCATTTGACTATCAATAGGTTTTATCTATATTCCAACTACCTTTACCTAAGTTTTGGCCAACAATAATACCTATACATACAGTTTTAATAACTGTCACTAAAAGTGTTCGAATGTATATGAAAAATTTCTTGTGGTGATGTTTAATTGGTTTCAGTTTTGGTAGAATTGATGCCAAAAGAATGTTTTTAAGATGATTAAGAAAACAAAATGATTTGTATTTGGGAAGGATATAAAGAAAACTCACTTTTAGATATGATATTACTAGAAAAGACATAAAGTTAGATTTCTTTGAATTTTACAAAATATTTGTAAGGGCAATTTTAGAATTTTCTTATTGGTGTTTCTAAGGCTCCATCCTTGAGAAAATCAAGCACTTAGTCTATGTTTGTTTTAGATTTTTTCAAATGCAAAAGGGAGAAAAATGGATTTCCATGCGTTTTCTTTAAAGCATCCCAGAGCTTGCTTCCAACAAACATTAATTCTATATTACCTTCCAACGCTAAAATAAACAGGCACTTTGTTAGTGCTTAGTAATTAAGGATAAATAAATGAGATGAATTCTTATCTGCCTCTAAACTTTAATTAAGCTCACCAAAATAAATAAAAAATAAAAATTAAACAATGGAAAAGTTTTTTTTTATAAGACTATAAGCCATTTAAGTCCTTGACAATTTTTGAGGTACCATTTTTCATCACCGAGAAAAAAAGACTCACTGAATATTCTCTGAGAATTATAAAAGGGGGACATTTTAGTCCCTCCGTTTGTCTCCATCTTGAACATGCTATTAAAGTGTTGATGTGTATTGCTAGTATGTCAGGTGCTGAGACAATAGTCCCTACATGTATAATAGACCATGAGAATAATTATACATTGACCCAAAAAAGTCTCCAACCGTTATTGAAGTAACCCAATTTAGTCTCTGATAATTTCTATTGTGTGATACATTAGTCCCTACATGTTTCAAGCAACACACCACATGCATCAGATGTACCATACCAGATGCACTAACACAAGTCATATGGACGAGTTTAATAGACATTTGGGTACACTGACGGCATACATCAACACTCTAAGGCTATGTTTACGATGAAACAAAAAATGTCAGAAACTATTCGGTGGGTTTTGTTTTGTCAAGAACAAAAAATGGTACTTCAAATATTGTTTGGAGTTAAAATGGGTTTTTAGTCATTTTATAAATAAAAATCTTGTTTAGGCTTTTGACACGGTCCAGCCGGAACAGCAGGCAATAAGTCAAAGATTTTGGTAAGATTGTTTAGGGTGCATTGCATTTGGAAACGAGTCTAAACACTGAGTAAACACAGACTTGCCTTGGTGCAATGTGGGGTTGGTTCACTTGCTAGTTAAGCCGCCCTTGTATACGTGGTGTTTAGTTAGACTTGTTTATTTTGTACTGGGGCCGAAAAACGAATATTTTTCTAGTTGATTTGGTGTGTGGTCGGAGGGCAATCCAAGGGAATGGAGGGATTATTTTAAATATTTTTTGTTTGATTCATTTTTTTTTTTTTTGGAGGAGAGAGGAGAGGAACAAAATGCCTCCCCGATCAATTTTAGCTCCCCTTCAATATTGGGGGATTTGAAGGGAAAGGGAAAAGATTTAAAATATTTTGAACAGATTGTTTAAAATATCCTCACTTATATACTTTGAATTCTAAATTTATAAGGGTTATAAAGTAAATTAGTTTTAAAATATCTTTTCCTCCTGAACCAAACATAAAAAATGCTGTTTCCTTTTTCCTTCATTATAATCTTTCTGTTCCTCTTCTTTCAACCAAACACAATAGCTAACTAAAATCTCTCTCCATCCTTCCCTTCCCCTCCCCACAGTTAAAATTCTTCCTCTACTCTGCGCTCATTTGACTTGCTTTCTTATATTGGAAATCATTATCTATATTAATTTATATTATATATCTTTCTACGTCACTTTTGTGCATACGAATTCGTTTATGTGAATAAGCCTCCTGTGTAGAAATTGGATAGATAAAGTTTTAATCAAAAACTAAATGATGTTACCACATTTACATTACTAAAATGATGTTCAAATATTGAGTTGTTTACAGAAAACCTTCCTAATATACTCTTGTTACTTCTCCCCAAAAGTATTTTTGGAGGATAGGTCTCAAACCTAATATTGAACCCAGCAAAACTTGCTATGATGCTAATCTGAACAACAGCTCAAAAATGTTTTTGAACAAAAAACCAAACTTGTTATCAATGCTTAGGATCAATGATATGTCTTACATGGGATGCTAGCTAATGTGACCAATTTGTTCCAGCCAAGCAAAAAGGTACCAGTAAGTCCAAAACCTTGATCATCACCATTGTGAGTGTGATGGTGGCAGTAGCTCTACTAAGTTGCTGTATCTACTACTTATGGTGGCGGAATCAATCAAATAAAGGTAATTACCACTAGTTATATACACGCTGAATATTGCTGAAAGTTCTCTGAGCTCAAATATTCAAAACTCACAAATTTCCTTGGTAGATGATGGAATGCTATTAGAGACCACTCCTATATCTTTTCATGACCATGTCCAAAGAGAGGACTCACTAAATTCAGACCTTCCTATAATCCCTTTAATTTGGATTCGACGTAGCACTAATAACTTTTCAGAGGTGTGTAAATTAGGAGAAGGTGGATTTGGTCCTGTTTACAAGGTATGAATGAATTGGATGTGCAAGCCAAACTATGTTTTGCTTTGACTCTTACATGCCATGCTTATTGTTCTTTTCTTTCTTTTCAACATTTCTTTCAGGGAAGCTTACAAGATGGGACAGAAATTGCTGTCAAAAGACTCTCACAAACATCTGGTCAAGGTTTAGAGGAGTTCAAGAACGAAGTAATCTTCATAGCTAAACTGCAACATAGGAACCTTGTGAGACTCTTGGGTTGCTGCATTGAAGAAAATGAAAAGCTGCTTGTATATGAGTACATGCCAAATTCTAGCCTTGACTTTCACCTATTCAGTATGTTTTAACTTTTAATTAATTTGGTGCCTTTTTTTTTCAATTTTCTTTTCTTTTTCTTTTTCCAATTTAGTAGTTTTATACAACTCTTTAGAGATTAGCAGTAAAGATGGTATTCCCGTTTAGGAGTTTGGAAGTAGAACTTCATTGCCAAGATTGAATTTTCTAGAAGAAACAGTTCTTTCTATGCCTTTCAGAGCAGAACCAAATATATAATGAAATAGATCCAAAACAATATACAAGATAAAATGTAGTTTTGGTCCTTATAGTTTATGTCTGTTTTTAAGCTGGTCCCTATACTTAAAAGCTTTTTAAAGGAGTCCTTCTAATTGCCCATGTTTTCATGTTAGTCCATGTTGTCAGATGAAATAGTTAAAGTTTATCCTATGCATGCTCTTTTGTAGTTGAAATGACAAGCCAATTTCAAATAGTCAGTAAAATAAACCTTAATAATGTTATAGATATTTGATAACCTTCAAAGTATTCCTACGGGGACATTTTGCAATTTGGAAGATAAATGAAATAAAACATCAAATATGATTTCATTTATGTACAAGTGATGTTTTTTGCTTTCTATTCGCAAAAAAACAACTTATTCGCAAAAAAAGAAAATGAATGAATGATTATTTCTTATGGTACGACATTCCTCAACAATTCAAATTCTATGTACAAGTGTGTTTTTTTGCTTTCTATTCCATATGATTTTACTGTCACCAAATCTTTCATATGTCGCTTGTCAGATGAGGAAAAACGAAAGCAATTAGATTGGAAATTACGACTGAGCATAATTAATGGAATTGCAAAAGGACTTCTATACCTTCATGAGGACTCTAGACTTAGAGTTATCCATAGAGATCTGAAAGTCAGCAATGTTCTTTTAGATCAAGAAATGAATCCAAAAATATCAGATTTTGGATTGGCAAGGGCATTCAAGAAAGGCCAGACTCAGGAAAATACAAGAAGAGTTATAGGAACCTAGTATGTGGTGTTGGCAAATCTTTCTTTTCATTACTCGTAACTATGTCATTAATTAAATTTTTTTTTGCTACATTGACAAACTAACAGTATTCTATTGATTTTCAATAGTGGATACATGGCTCCAGAATATGCAATGGAAGGGTTGTATTCAGTGAAATCTGATGTTTTCAGCTTTGGTGTTCTTCTATTAGAAATCATTTGTGGGAAAAGGAATAGTGGATTCTATGATTCAGAACATGGTCAAAGTCTTCTAGTATATGTGAGTATCCCTGCCCTCATATCATTAAGAAATTGATATTAGAAAAAAACATGCATGTTTCAAAAAGAGTTTCCAAATATTCACATTTGCATGCAGAGTTGGAGACTTTGGTGTGAAGGAAGAAGTTTGGAATTGTTAGATCCAATACTAGGAGAGACATACATAGGCAATGAAGTTATGAAGTGCATGCACATTGGTTTGTTGTGTGTACAGGAAGATGCAGTAGATCGACCAACCATGTCCACGGTGGTTGTCATGATGGCAAGTGACACAATGGCCCTTCCCAACCCTAGTCATCCTGCATTTTCAGTTGGAAGAAAGATCAAGGAAGAAGAATCAACATCAAAAACTTCCAAGGATCCTTCTGTTAATGAAGTTACAGTCTCAAATATTGTACCCAGGTAATTAATGGATATAACATGATAAAATTTTGCTTTAGAAATACACGGATTGTACAAACAATTACAACAAACTGGACAACCTCCTCTACATATGAGAAGCATTTTCGTTTTTTGGGATCACAATCCTAAATTTGTAGATACAGATTCTATTATTATGGTAGATTACATAATATTTTGGTGTACAAGCAGGTACAACCCGAGAATGAAAGAATTAAACCTCCAAATTGAATTTGCGTTGGCATTAAACCGAACACCAATTCACGTTATTTCTACTTAGAAATATTTTTGACCAGAGGGAAAGGACTTGTCAACTCTATTATTTTTTTCCAAAATAATTAATACATCGAAATTTGAGGGAGACACTATAAAGCAAATATCTACAAAAATAAAAATAGAAGTTTAAAGGCCCAAATTGGTCTTTGACAAAAAAACACGTTGACATTTTGATTCTTAAAAAATGAAAATACCAATTTGGTTCTCAAGAATTGTGACACCCTCAATCCGGTTGTAACCCAAAACACAATTAAAACGTTAAATAAAACTTGCTGGCTTTACTTCGGAAAAACAGTTTATTTAGATATATCTCATTAAGTCCTGAAAATCATGATAAATTTTTTTCCTTATAATAACTATAAATAACAACAGCTCAGAATAATAACAGAAGACTCGTATATATATATATATATATGCATCAATAGCTAGTCATATACAAAAGAACTGCGAACAACAAGTCCCTTTTCAAAAGAACTAGAAGTAAACTAAAGAAACTAGCAACTCTAAAAATTAGATAGCGATAGTCTGAAAACCATTTCACTAAAACTCATAGCCATCAATAGCCGATAACAGACTACCCAAAAATCGCTACCTCAAAAGAAAGTCTACACCTTACATTGGTCAAAACTAGTGGAACCCGTTGGATAGTCCTCCAAATGAGGGCCCAACGTTTCATCAGAAGAGTGATCGGGGGAAACTATATTCCCATTGATCATCCCTACACCTCCGACTTTCTCAGCCGGAGCATCCCCATTTTCCAGAGGATGGTACTCAGGTGTCTCTATAAGCTCCTCCTCCTCGGGATCCTCCTTTGGATCCTCCTCATCCTCTTCCCCCGGCCCCATGGGCACCAAAACAAACGAAGGGGAAGGGGCTAAAGGCGGCTACTGCTGCAGGGGCTAAGCTGCTGGGATATCGTGCTGTAGCTCTTTCTGATCCACCAAGTATTGTAAGATCAACCAGATCGGTGGCAACGGGACCTGGATGGTCTCAACAGTGTGTACCAGCTCCTGAGGTCCCACCTCCGTATTCCGACGTAGGGTGCAAACGGGTCCAGTATAGGCTGCACTGCTGGCTCCTCGGTGGATGACCCACGCCCCCGGGTCCTCCCGGTGCTCAAAGGTTAGGGAGCGGACTCCCAATTGAGCCAATCCCTCGCTCCCCAGATCCATCTGTACATTATATATATATATATATATATATATCCAACAAGAAACATAGCAGTCCAGGAAAATGGCAAGGGTGAGAAACCAATATATGAATCAAAAAACGATAACTACATACCCACACACATATAGCAAATTCATATAAGCATGTCTCACAAAATATCATCATGCATAACATAGTACAATATATCAGAGTACTAACAGTAAAAAACAACACAAGGGCCTCGTGCCCAACAGTCAACGTTATTTTCAAAACGTATGCATGAACACTTCCACATATCTCAACTAACATTCAGTTCTTAATTTTCGAAAATCCCATCACCATTCGAAATGAGCTGATTAGGCTCCACAATCATTGACCCGCAGGTAACAATGACTAACACCAAAATTGACTCAAAACATAAGTACATGACTCCTAGGAAATAGCACATGGGCGCGCATGTCAGTGGTACGTACATTGCAATCAGTCATACTATATTGTCCACTCGGGGCACAATACGAACGCATAGCACGTATGACTCCATTGTCCATCAAGGCACAATGTTACATAATGACAATAAGTCATCCCAGGTTTCCTTGTCATTAAGGTCCTCTCGTTTCACGGCACGTCTGCTAAATCACATATGCATGAGAAAACAATTTTGCTTTCGTTAGTTTATCTTTGCCGTATCAATATTTCCTTGTTGAAGCATCAACTTTATCAACCACCACAAAGTTTTAGACTCTTTAAGCCTTTACAACATTTCCTCAAAAACTGGACATGCAGTCCAAAACTCAAAAAGGACACGCAGTCCACACAGCTCAAACCCAAAAATCCCCAACCGATACACCAGTTTCGGATTTTGGATTTTACAGCTCAAAACACGTCCACAAGCTTACAGGACCACAAAGATTGTCCACAAGCCTACAGGACTAACACACTAACACGGATCCTTGATCCACGTGTTCTGCAGAACTCTAGAATCCCGATGTCTCGGTTTTTAGGTTCAAAACCAAAAATCACATTTCTCTTTAAAACTCAAAAAACAAAGGCCAAATCTCCGAAGCTTACACAAAGCCTTCGAGATCGGTTTTCCATAAAACAAAACTCGTGGTTGAAAATCACTTCTTTTCTCTTTCGTCGTATTTCGGTAAAACGTAATACTTTGAAATACGGTTCATAAAACAAAACTATTTCTCTTGGGTAAAACCAAATATTTTGAAAACACGTTAAAAAAAAAAACACTTTTTTTGGCATAAAAGATTACTTTATTATTTTTAAAACTAATAAAGTTCCCAAAAACACTATTCACCTTAAAAACTTCATTTTTCTTTACTAGAGTCAAATTTTCTCTATTTTATCCTTTAAGTCAACTTACTCTTAAAAGGCAAATATTTATTATTATTTTATTCCAAAAAGGAAATTTATTCCTTTTTCTCTCAAAGTTCATTGAAAATTAATTTATTATTATTATTTCTCTTTCTTCCACATCCTAAGCTTTTTAAAGCTTTTATATTACGTATTATCGGATTCTAATCGGTGTTAGATCCTTTGATGCAATTTATCATCACAACAGGGTACATGATATATCCATGCACTCATTTCAATGCCATACCACATAATCACACATAAGCAGGTATCTCATGCATAAACAAATATTTCAGCCATATGCAATCATCAACAGATAAATTTAATCACTCCACAACCAATCAAGCACAGATAAATAATTACACTTCAATTACACAAATACAGCACATAGCTGTCGGAATTGAAAATCCTCAGGTATTCACCCCTTACCTCTTGGAGTTCCCGAGGTAATAGCAAATCTCCTGATCGACTCGAACTTTGTCCGATCTCTCGTCTGATTATCCGTCAATCACTACACACATACAATCAAGCAATGCATTAACACAAAACACAAAAATTTCTCCTATTCACTCCCCCAAAGTTTCGGCCTTGTGCCACTAAAAATAGCTATGGAGCTCCAAAAATTCCCATCTCTTAGACACTACCCTAACTAAGTGAGATAAACCTAGATACAAGCTTAAAACATCAAAAACTAACAAAATCCTACTCTCCCACAAAGGGAGTAGGTTCGGCCCTCACATACCTATAAGGGTTAGAGGAGTTTGTTGACTCTAAGCTCTTGGATTATGAAAGACTACCATGAACCTAGATCAAATAAATTGGTTTGGTATTAAAAGGATTTTTCTACAATTTTTCATGGATTTTTGAAATGTATGGGGCAAAAACCCTAACCTCCATGAAACTATGATTTTAAGATATGAAAAGAGAGATTGAGAGAATTAGAAGAGAGTTACTACCTCCTTGATGAACTTCCTTGAAGGAAACTAGCTTGCACCACCAAAATTTCTCAAGGTTTCTAAGGTTTATCAATGGAGAACTTATGAAGAATGAAGAGGAAAAGAAGAGAAAAGTGAGGATGGGGAGAAAGAGCAGATGGCCGAATGGCTTTAGGGGGTGAGGGTGAAGTAAGATATTTTTTTTCTTCAATGGCAAACTTGTAATTAGGAGAAGGGTAATTTGGTAATTTTGCTAAAAGACCAAGGGCATTTTGGTAATTTCGCATCCAAATATTTTGAAAATCATCATGACACTGGCACGAGTCCCTAGGTGACTTGACATTGACTTGACATCAAGATAATCCGTTCGCGGGTCCCTTTGAATCCCTTTACAGCTCCAATCGTCTCCTGATTCGATTATTGGTCCGAATATAATATATTATTTTCATTTTTGAACGTCAGGACTGATTTTAGCAAATTTGTAGATAATCGAATTCTAAAACTAATGGTCTCGTCCGTTAGTTAAAATTAGGTCTTTATAGTAGTAAAACAATACTATCCGTAAAACGTAAACCAGGCTCCGTTTGAGTTTTCGGCCCAAAATTTAACCGTAGTTTCCTACGATCGCATGGAGCATGAAGATAACTTTAGTTTTCCCAAAATCATTTTCTAAAACACAGATAAAAATCTAAACTCATTAATCTAGTTTATTGTCCTTAGAAAGCACGAAAAATCGGGGTGTTACATTACTACCCCCCTAAAAAAAAAAATTCGTCCTCGAAATGACGTACTTGTGAATAGATAGGGATATTGCTCTCTCATCTTGTCTTCATCTAACCAAGTTAATTCTCCAGTTGTATCATCCCAAATGACCTTGACTAAGAATATTTGTTTTCCCTGGAGTTGTCTGATGCTCTTGTCCTCGATCCTTACAGGTGCAGTCTCATAAGACATGTTCTCTTTCAAAGGTACTTGATCAGGTTCGATTACATGAGATGGATCAGGAATATACTTCCTTAACTGTGAAACGTAAAAAACATTGTGTAGGTTCGAAAGAAAAGGAGGAAAAGCAATTTGGTAAGCTACTGGACTAATACGACGAAGAATTTGGTATGGTCCAATAAATGTAGGAGTGAGCTTTCTGGATTTCATCACCCTACCTACCCAAGTCATTGGATTGACTCTAAAAATACATGTTCGCCTTCTTGAAACTCGAGATGTCGTCTGTTGCGTTCAAAACACACTTAAGGACAGTGTACCCTGTCGCATAAGTAATATAGGACGAAAGTCCAGATATTGTACCCAAGAGATTAATTTGATATAATAATGATAAAGCAAGTACTGGAATAGAGAAATTCTTATGCTATTTAGACTAATAAAGAACTTGGAAAATAAATAAGAATAGAGCAGTATTAAAGATAATCGCAAAAGAGTAAAAAGAGAGTTTAGAGATCAAGAGTAAAGAGCCTAGAGCTGTGGTTTCACTTATGCTTTTGATACCCCCCAAATCCTAATTCTATTTAGTTTCGCAATTGCTTTTTGAATACCAATCCCTCTACAAAAATTATTAATTGTTTGTCAGGCAATTAATATTCTTTTCCCCAAATAAACCCAATGGTTGTCAGGCAAAGAGCTTAAGTGATTAGAAATCATTAAGCACAAAGAAGTTGAATGATTGAAAGGAATAAATCATGTTTTCGCAAATCTAGATATTAAACCTTGGTTATCTTATAGGTCTACCAATTTAATTGGGCTTGATAGCCAAAATGTCAATCAATTGATTATAAGCATACAAAGGGTGCGCAATCCTAGTATAGGATGAAGAACGATAAAATAACATTATTCAAATAACAACTTTAAAACCAAATAAAATTGAATTAAAGCTAAGACATAGCGAAAGGAGTTTCTACTAACACAAGATCCACCACAACTCTAGTGGTGAAATTAGCTACTCATAGTAATAGAGAAAACAAAAATCAACAAAGGGAAATGCATCATGAATAGTTGAAGAGGGAGAAGTTGTCTCCAACTTAACCTCCAGGTGTCAAATCCTACTCTAGAAATCAAAACTACCGAATAAAACTAAAACAAAACTCTAATACTTAAAGAAATAAAGAGATGAAAAAAAGTGCAAACATTTAAAGATGAAAAGATGATCTTAGAGTGGCACAGAGGGCCTCTATTTATAACACAAAATGCGGACCGGGCCTTGATTCTGGTCTTCTATTTCACTTGGCACGGGCGTGCTCTTCACTCAGCACGGGCGTGCTCTTCAGTATATCAGGCCTTATTAACTTCGTAAATCAGCGTTCTAGTGCACGAGCTGTAGCACGGGCGTGCTCTTCAGTTGGCACGGCCGTGCTATTTGTGATTAGGGTCGTGCTATCTTTTGTCTGACCTTTCTAACTTTGTAAAACAACGCCCTAGCGCTCGGGTTTAAGCATGGGCGTGCTCTTCATCTGGTACAGTCGTGCTATTTGCGATTGAGGCCATGCTAGCTTCTGTCAAGCCTTTCTTCACTGAGTCAGCTCTTTCTTCAATATGGCACGGCCGTGCTCTCGTGTGGCATGGTTGTGCTAAGTCTTCAGAGGTTAGTTTGACAATTTTTGTAAGGTTTTGTTTGGATGCATGAGTTTGGGTGATTGGCACTGGCGTGCTCTATCATGGAACAGCCGTACTAACATCAGAACTTCAATATTCTGCCCATTTTAGCTTTAAAACCTTCTCTTTTCATCAAAAGTCCATCAAACTGCCTTCGAATGTCAATTCTGTCAAAACATAAGTAAAAGAGTGAAATACAATAGCATTTATCTTTAAAAGCGTCAAAATTCAACCCAAATACCCCCAATAAAATGCACAGAATTGAGGTTCATCAAACTTCTCACACTTAAACATTGCTTGCCCTTAAGCAATTATCTGGCTTAAAATAATTTTTCAAAAGAAGTTTCAGACTTAAATCAAGGGATCCCAAAACAAAATGAGTTTTCACAATTGTAAGGATAGTCAAACAAGTATAATTTTCAAAAAGGATGCCAAAAGATGACCTAATTGGAACTTTTAAATTCCTTGAAATCAAACTTTTTTCAAAAGACCAAAGGTCGCTCTTCTCACAATCTCTCAGTGTATTGGGCAAAGATGTAAGGACACTCAAGATTCACAAATAAATACATTACCATAGGCTTGTTCATCGACCAAATCTCCACAATATGAACCACATGCATGCAGAAGAAGGTTGAGGTCTTTCATGGGTTGTAATGGGGTTGAGGTATTGATGTTAAGTGAGGTAGAGAAAGAAAAGGGATAATCCAATGGCTAAATCAATAAACAAAGTAATGATCCTGAGAAGCATAAAAGAACAAAAAGTGCATTGGCACTCTTTTTAATATATATATATATATATATATATATATATATATATATATATATATATATATATATATATATTTTGAATCTGCTACTTTTTCTTTATCCTTTCCTTTCTTTCTGTAGCTACAAGCTTTTTTTTTTCTTGCCTTCTCTCTAATCTTTTTCTATATTCATATTTTTCTTTGCTTTTTCTTTTTCTTTTTGAGAAGAAAGAGGCAATATATTTTTCTTTTTTACTGCCAGCATGTTTTCAATATTTTCATTTTTGGAAAGTGATCCATCACTGTACATTTCTCCTGCTGCTCCATTATACTTCCAAGGGGCCATCAAAAAATAATAATTTTAATTTTAATTTTTCAGAATAGAGACCAAGAAGAGAATTTTTATAAAAGGCTCAAAATTGGACAACTAGGGAAGAAGTGTTTTAACAAAATATGTAGGCCAGAAAGAATACCTAAGAGTGTCCCAACCAGAGTTCCACATGCATAAGTTAAATTTGCCTCGAGATGGTCTCAGGACAAGTTCTAGAATATATATTACCTGAGAATCACACTCATCAAAGAAAAAGGGTTAATATCAGAATATTTAGCAATGTAACTTACCCCATAAAAGCCCAAATCTCACATTTAGGAGTTAAGTCTAATAAAAAAGTTTTAAATCAAAGAATTTATCTGCCAATTATCAGTTTTCAAGAGACTAGCTTTTTCAATTGTACGAATGAGACTATCAAGCAATTTTTTCACAAAAGCCTTTTTTTTTGTAAGGGGTTTCCTTAATTTTAAAAGAAAGTTAGGCCAAATAATTGGATGCAGCAATATCAAAATATATGAACATATTTTCCTTTCCCACGCTTGCATACATTTAATCATGAAATACAAGTGGAGAGGGAAAGGAGAAGAGAAATTTTTACATTTTACTTTTTTTTTTCTTAAATAAACTGTCCTAAAAATAAAATTAGAAAAACAAATAAAATAACTCGGATTACCTCCCGCAAAGTGCTTGTTTAACGTCACGAGCCTGACGACCTGAGATTAGATCAATCTTGTAAATAGGTTATCGCTTTCACCTGTGGTAGCCCTTCTTCAAAATGCTTGGCACGTTGTCCATTGATTTTGAAGGTAGTGTCATCATTCCTTGCAACTTCAAGCGCCCCTGAGGGGAAAACTTGAGTCACAGTGTACAGGCCTATCCACCTAGAGTGCAGTTTACCTGGAAAGAGGCGCAGACGTGAGTCATAGATAAGGAGTTGCTACCTTATGAGTGGCACCGTATTTGCTTAAAAGTTTGTCGAACTGTTTATTACAAAAGTGAGTGCCCCCATCACTAATGATTGCTCTGAGTGTGCCAAATCGGGTAGAAATATTCTTTTTCAAAAAATTTATCACGACTCGAGCATCATGAGTAGGCAAAGCTACAACGTCAACCCATTTAGAAACATAATCTAGAGCAACAAGAATATATTGATTTGAAAATGATTTAGGAAAAGGACCCATGAAGTCAATACCCCAAACATCAAAAATATCGCAAACTAAAATGTTGGTCAAAGACATCTCTTGCCACCTAGAAATATTGCCACTACGCTGGCAGCAATCACACGATTTCACAAATTCATTTGCATCTTTAAAAATTGTTGGCCAATAAAAACCATATTGCAAAACTTTGTATGCAGTCCTAGTTGGACCAAAATGACCACCTGCCTCTCTAGAATGACAATGTTCAAGAAAAGAGGCTACCTCATGAGTCAGGACACAACGTCGAATTACATTATCCCTACATACTTTAAATAAATAAGGGTCGTCCCAAAGATAGTGTTTAACATTCGAGAAAAGTTTCTTCTTTTGCTGGAAAGTGAAATGAGGAGGAACGACCTTATCGGCTAAGTAGTTAACAATATCAGCATACCATGGAGCAGGGGAAACAGCTAAGAGGTGCTCATCAGGAAACACTTCTTTGATCTCTCCATCGTGGGCATGCTGCATCACGTTATGGTCCAGGCGCGATAAATGGTCCGCTACAAGATTTTCCGAACCTTTCTTGTCCTTAATTTCCAAGTCAAATTCTTGTAGCAATAAAATCCACGTAATCAACCGAGGCTTTGCATCCTGTTTACTAAGCAGATATTTAATAGTAGAGTGGTCAGTGTAAACAATTACTTTTGAAAGAACAAAGTAGTGACAGAATTTGTCAAAAGCAAACACAACAGCTAGCAGTTCTTTTTCAATGGTGGTGTAATTTTTCTGAGCATCATCTAAAGTGCGACAGGCCTAATATATGGCGCGAAATGCCTTATTTTTCCTTTGTCCCAAAACTGCCCCTACGGTAGTATCACTAGCATCACTCATTAATTCAAAATGGAGTTTCCAATCGAGGGCCATGACTACAAGTGCACTAGTCAATTTTTATTTTAGCAATTTAAATGACTTTAAACATGAACCAGAAAAATTAAAATTGACTTCTTTAGCTAGGAGGTCTGCCATTGGTTTGACAATTTTAGAGAAATCTTTCACAATTTAAAACTTGCATATCCTAGAAAACTTCGCACCGCCCACACAGAATTTGGTGGAGGTAATTTCGCAATTACTTCTACTTTAGCGGGATCTACCTCAATTCCTTTTGTGGACACTTTATGTCCCAGAATAATACATTCTTGCACTATGAACCGACACTTTTCCCAATTGAGCACCAAATTGGTGTCTCCACATCTTTTTAACACCAAAATCAAGTTATGTAAATAGTTATCATATGAGGGCCCAAATACTGAAAGATCATCCATAAAAATTTCAATGCAATTTTCAATCAAATCAGAAAAAATAGCCATCATACATCTTTGGAAGGTGGAGGGGGCATTGCATAGGCCAAAGGGCATCCTTTTATATTCAAAAGTACCATATGGGCAGGTAAAAGTGGGTTTTTCTTGATCTTGTAGATCCACGGATATTTGCATATAACTGGAATACCCATGCAAACAACAGTAATATTTATGCCCTGCCAACTTTTCCAGCATTTGATCAATGAAGGGGAGAGGAAAATGGTCCTTCCTAGTGGCCTCATTTAATTTTCTAAAATCAATGCACATATGCCACCCCGTGGTTTTCCTTACTGCTATCAATTCTTGCTTCTCATTTTCCGTGACAGTTTGTACCCCCCTTTTTAGGGACACATTGAACCGGACTTACCCACTTACTGTCAGAGATAGGATAGATGAACGGAACATGGATGGCTTGAGCATGTGGAAAGAAGCATATTCGGATCCGGTTCAACTTTCCTTTGATATAGTAAGAATAACCCGCTTGAAGGATAACCAATGGGTTACTTTCCTTCAATTTGATGAAGATGCTTTGAGTCCATCTTTATGACAACACATTGGAAAGCCCAATTCACATGACAAGAAGCATTCATGGGCTGAATAGTGAACTATTATTAGTGAGTTTATTAGATAATAATTAAGTCCAATTTTTATCATTTTATTTTTAATTTTCGTACTATTATTTAGGCTGGATTTTCCGATGACCTTTTGTATTCTCCTAGCCTCACTAAATGCTTCCTAGTAGTGCTCTAAGTCATTATAGTGGCTAGTGGGAATTAATTATCATGTTTATGATTATTTTCTAGTTAAATGCATGGTAGTGGGAATTTGTTCCTTGTATTTCAAGAGTTTTTTTAGGACTTCAAGAGTTTAAGCTTAGCCTATAAATAGGGAAGTCATGTACTACTCAAATCAGTTTTGGAAGATTAATGAAATTTGAAGAGTTTTCTTTATTGTGAGAGCTTCCCTTGGGTTCTTGGGTAAAAGAACTAATCCGATCTTATCAAGGCAACTTGTGGCGATCCACCTTCTCATCTACATCTTGAGTGTGGCGTCAATATCCAGTCTTTTTCCTGAAACTTCAAGGCGGTCTGGATTTGGATCATATCATTCCACATGATATGATCCTAGAAAGGAACATATAAAAATTCGCATCTATCCTTAAGTGACAATCAAAATTCGAAGAAGAAGAATACAAAAAAATGGCTAAGATAAGAAATGGAAGGTAGGCGCCACAATTCCAAGGGGAATTGATAAGTCAAGGTGAGGATCGCCACAAGAATCTTGGACTCTTGATAAGATCAAAGGGTTGGCTCAATGAAGAACTAAAGAGAAACTATTCTCAAAAATGGAATTAATCCAAATTCAACATCCAAGTTGTATTTTCATTCATCATATTCGAATATATATAGTGGAGGGCTGCATGAAGGATGTAAACATGTGGTCACCATGAAGTGACTCAACCCCCCTCATAAAATTAGAAAATATCCCCCTAAGGCTAATAAAGATAAAGGTATAACTACTCCACTAAGTGGCTAATAAAGATAAAGGCATAACTACTCCACTAAGTGACTATTAAAAAAGGAGTTACTTAGGCATGCAAGCCAAAAGTTGGCCTCCTTTGTCATCAAACTAATGAAACATACTAGAATAGCTTTGTAATTCATGGCCCATGCAGCCCAAAAGACAAATAAAAATCAAAAGCAAATATAAGCCTAAAAACAAATGGGTCAAATCTGTCTAGAATTTCGGTCTTAACTTCCATTCCGTTTTTCACCATGATAGAAGCTGAATCTGGTCAAGAGGATTGGAATACTATTCATAGATAATTTCCTTAGCTTTCTAACGCACCAAAGAATGCATCAATCGGATATATGTAGCGCGAGATACAGCCAAAACAAGTAGACGTGTTCATCACTAATGAAAACAAAATTTCAAAATCAATTTGGCCTTAAATTGGACATCGTTCTTGGTTTGCATCATTCCCTCCCTCTTGAAGAGAATTCGACCTCGAATTTATTGCCGTAAGGAATCATCTTCATCATCTTGGGTCAAATGGAATAGCTTTGTAATTCATGGCCCATGTAGTAAGTAGGTGTAACACACTTCCATCTTGTATAATCAAAATCCCAACACATTCCTCAAGATTGTTGTGATGAACCAAACAAACACTATACTTTTAGGAAACCATGCGAGTTCCCAAACCATGGGGTACTTCCTTTGAGATTAAATCTTTAATTACATCGATTGTCTTGCAAGCTTCCTTTGGAATCACATCTTCTATTTTATTGATTGTCTTACAAGCCTCCTTTGGAATCACATCTTCAATTTCATTGAATGTCTTGCAAACTTCCTTCGGAGGAAATAACTCAATTTCCTTCAAAAGAGAATCAACACAACTAGGCAAAGAATTAGGAATAGCATCAAAACAAGCATTCAAGTTTTCTTTTTTCACCTCATTTTCTTTTTTTGCTCTCATTCTTTCTTTCTCTTCAACCATTTTCCGCCAACATGCTTCATTGGCCAATATTTTTCTTTTCATTCTCTCCTCTTTTCTCACCCTTTTTTCGTTCTCCTTATTCTCCCTCTCAATTTCTCGATCTCTTCTCTCATATCTCCTTTTTTCCTCATCACAATGCATTTGCTTTTTTTCTTTTTCTCTCACCTTCTTGTCCTACCTCTCATGCATTTTACGGATCCAATCACCAACCTTATTCTTCACAACCTTTTCATGTTCATAGTCCAAATTGCTTGGCTCAAATCGCAATATTGCAAAGAAAACTGGATAGAAAATAACAAAATATATGTAAGGACCTTTCCACTCACCAAGAGTTTACACTCTTAATTTGTCACTCTAGGAAGGATGGCTCTGATATCTGCATTGAGTAGTTTGATTACTTCTTTCTTTACTACCTCCTTCATGTTTAGGTTGAGGCGACGTTGAGGTAAGGCCTCGGGTTCAAATTCATCTTCCATGTAGATTCCGTGAGTGCATATGGAGGGACTTATGCCCTTGATATCATG
Source organism: Ammopiptanthus mongolicus (assembly GCA_039655645.1). Classification (NCBI taxonomy): domain Eukaryota; kingdom Viridiplantae; phylum Streptophyta; class Magnoliopsida; order Fabales; family Fabaceae; genus Ammopiptanthus; species Ammopiptanthus mongolicus. Next base: position 14,363,936 of record CM077344.1, on the reverse strand, counting down.
AATTGTACATCCGAAAGCTTCTTTATTATCCCTTAGCACCTACAAAAGTTGCTCTTCCATCGTTTGTTTCAAAGCAGCAGAGATAATGACAGGTAGCGATGAAGGGGATTTCAAGAAGGCATATTTGAGATTAGCCGGAAGAGGCTTTAATTCTAGTTCTAGAGGTTCTTCAATGGAATGCTTGGCCTTCGAGTTGTTTTCTCTTTCCAATTTTTTGAACATGTTATGTTTCCAACTTCCTGCTTGGCGAGCTTAGAGGAACATCAAGTCTTCCTCTTCTTCATTATCTGTCGTAACTTCTGGATCCTGTGAGATAAGAATCTTTTCGAGCGGGTCTTTTATCCTGAAATCAGAGAAACTATCAAATACAGCTAGATCAGTGATATCAATATCTTGAATAAAGTTACAGGTAGCGAAAGAAGAAGGATTTTTCAAGGAATCAGAAATTCTAAAAACAACTTCTTGGTCACCAAACCGCAGCGTTATCCTTCCTTGTTGGACATCAATTAGAGTTTGTCCTGTGGCTAAGAAAGGTCGTCCCAAAATAATTGGAACTTCCTCATCTTCCTCCATGTCTAACACAACAAAGTCAAGGGGGTAGATGAATTTGCCAACTTTGACTAAAACATCTTCTATCACACCTCGTGGATGAGCAATGGATCTGTCTGCTAACTGTAAGGAGATGTTAATGGGCTGAGGTTCCTGAATGCCAAGTTTTCTAAGAACAGACAAAGGCATTAAATTTATACTGGCACCCAAATCACATAATGCTTTTTCAAAATAAGAGTTTCCGATGGAACAGGGGACAGTAAAACTCCCTGGGTCTTGTAATTTAGGTGGCAACTTTCTAAGAACAATGGATGAGCATTCCTCGGTTAATTTAGTACCTCAAAATCCTCTAATTTCTTTTTATTGGAGATTATTTCTTTCAAAAATTTCGCATATTTGGGCATTTGGGCAATGACCTCAGCAAAGGGAATGTTTATATGCAATTTTTTAAATATTTCTAAAAATCTAGCAAATTGCTTATCTTGATGCTCATTTTTCAACCTATGAGGTTAGGGGATGTTTACCTTTTCTAGTTTGGAGTTGTTTTTACCTTCACCTTCTATTGTAGTGGCTTTCATTTGTGAGCACGACCGTGCAGTCCGGGACACGCTCGTGCTCTCTTCAACAGAAGCATACCTTCTGGTGGTGCTTTTGTGAAGTTCTTTGTTCAATTCTTTTCCACTCCTAAGGGTGATAGCCTGAACTTGCCGTTCTGATTTTTCCTTGGTCTGAATAGAGGGTGTATCTTGCATCACTAATGATGCGAGGGCAGTTAGTTGGGCTTTCAGAGTCTGAAAATCTTCTTCAGATTTCTTCTTAAGCTCTGCTAAAGTATTCTCCACAACAGTCTTTGTGTCTTCTTGCTTTGATTTTTGATTCTGCCAATCGGGTGGTTTGTCATTATTTTGACTCCATTTGGTATTGCCCACATAATTCACTTCCCCAAGTGGCAGGGTGAAGGAACTATTCCATGTACAGTTGTTATTCTCATGACCAGTCAAATTGCAATTTTTACAAAGGCGGGGAGGTGCAGATGTGACGGCTCGTGTCATAATTTCATGATTAGAACTTGTGCCTGCATCACTGTCTCTATTTGTTTTGTCAGAACATCGACCTTCGTTTCTAATGATGTGATGGCATTTGTTGAATGAATTCTGGTCAACTTCTCATTGTCTTCATTTTCAATAGGCAGCCAATAGTAATGATTAGCGCCAATTTCATGGATCAAGGTTTGGGCTTCCTCGGGTGTTTTCTTTAGAATTGAGCCCCCACAAGCGGCATCTATACTGGATCTGTTTTGTTGTAAAAGCCCATAATAGAATATCTGTCTCACAATGGGGGCTGCGAAGCCATGGCAAGGGCACCTACAAATCAAATCACGCTCCCATGCCTCATAGAGATATTCCTGATCATATTGCACAAAATTTGAAATATCAGCTCTAAATTTAGCAGATTTAGAAGGTGAAAAATACCTGGTCAAAAATTGGCGTGTTAATTGATCCCAGGTAGTGATAGAACCAGATGGCAAAGAAGAAAACCACTGATTTGCTTTATCGGACAATGAGAATGGGAACAATCTAAGTCTGATCGCATCTGTTGAAGCTCCATTGTATTTGATAAGATCGTGTTGGAATATTTTGTATTTAATTATATTCCAATGTCATAATGTGGGCAGATATTGTTTATTAATTATATTAGCTATTTATCAATTAGGATCCTTAATTGATATGCGATCAAATTAAGTGATAAGGCTAATTAAATTTTTGATTTGATAATAAATTAGTTAATTGATATGGACTAAATATGAGTGGATGTCATTGATGGCCCATTTCGGAATAATGGGAACCCTAATTGGCCATCACCCTATATATAGGCTATGGTCCCCAATATACCGGACACAATATCGCATACCGCCTCTTCTCCCCATCTGAAGAGCGACTAAGGCATAAGAAGTCCCGGTTGAGGAAGAACCACAAGCCAACGGGTGTTCATTACCCGTCTCTCTTTTCTCTTCCCCCTCTCTGCGTTTCAGGATTACTACCCTCCGTTCGTGAAGGTTGGTGATCAAGTTCATCCTCTGAAGAACGCTTGAGGTTAGGAACATATAATGGATTCAGGTATTCCTATATCTTTGATAAATCAGCATGTTGTAGATCCTAAAGGTATCAAGTTTTAAGTTGTTCTTGATAATAAAGATGCATGCTATATATGGTTATTATGTTTCCGCAATAAAGACTTATGATAGCATGCCTTGTATATGATTATTGAGTTTAAATCTAACAAGTGGTATCAGAGCGATCTTCATGTTTGATTTATTGGGATTATTTGTATGAATCCTAATTTTGAAAATTAGGATTTTTGAAAGGAAATATTTTTTTTTAATTGGCACGTGGTATTAAATATATATACCTCCAGTACGTGATCCAAATTTTCTTCTTCTTTCGAAATCGGAATCCAGGATTCTGTATTAATAAATTATAATCAATTTTCGATCTTTGGTGAAAGTTTGGAAAGTGAATCTGGAAAGTTTGATTCATAAGGTTTCTTTCATTCATGGTTTTTTTTTTTGGTTAAAAATAATATATCTATCTTGGTTTTTCAATCTTTGAATATATGAATTGATGATGATATATTTTTTTTTTTACGTGATTAATGTTTCTTGATTGAAATTTTTTTTGTTTCACGTAATCATAATCATCTGGGATTGAATGTCAATTTTGTATATATATATTATATAAAGATGAATAGGAAAAGACTGATTTTTCCATATTGTTTTATGGTCTCACTGTGTTGAGCAATGTATTTGTTATACTTTTCTCACATACTTATGAGCGAGACCCTAAACCCGGGCCTGAGTGCAACTTGAGATAGGGAAGAGGTTGAGTAGTGGTAGCCTTCTGGATGTACATCCTGTTTGGTTATCACGAAGGCCTAACTTAGAGTGATTCATTTCGAGGGTATTGCCACTTCTAATAGTTTACCTATGGTTGTGTGTAATATTTCGAAATAAGTCCAGACTCTAAGGACCAAAGTTAGAACTATAGAACCACCTATTCGGAAAATTCATGTATTAGAAAAATCCTTTTTTTTTTTAAAGATTCTTTTCACACTAAACATTAAGGTTTCCATGTTTTTAGTGTGAATATGACAAATTCGGGACCCCCCATTTTAATAAAATTGTCTGGTAATTTTGGTTGAGTTGGTTGAAACAACACGTTGCCAAAGTAATCTCTGTTGCGTAAATTTGATTCAATTAAATTTACAGAATATGTAGTATGAAATTATTCATGCGAGCTGTTGTCGGCCCGAAGGAAGGCACAGCTTGGCCGGATAATTATATACCTGTGATGATAAATTTGTGGTGATTATAAAGTTATTTTCCATGTGGATAATGGGATGCCTGAAGGTGACCATTATTTGACAGGACTTATCACCAATATTTGATCATTACGTTGAGAGTACCCCTAGCAGTTAATTCTTACAATCCGAAGATTGGGAATTGATGGTGCGCTTGGTATCTTGTTTGGGTCTTCAATTTGCCAATTTGGATTTTGAGTGAGTCAATTAAAGCATGAAGTCGCCAAGGTGACCTCTCTAGTGGAAATCACTCAAAAGAAATATTAAAGATTATGTGAGTGTACATACATGCGGATATTAATCGGCCTAAAGGAAGGTTACTATTTGGCAGGGTTGCATTCACACCTGTGATGGTAAACACATAGTGATTATAAAGATCCTTTTCATGTGAATAACAAAGTATCCAAAGATAGTTGTTGTTTGACAGAAAATATCACCAGTGTTTGATCATTAAAATAAAATACCACTAGCAATTAACGTTATTGTCCAAAGACTTAATATTAATGGTTCACAAGGTATTTTGGTGAGTATCTTTACGGTACTTATGTTCTCTTTAAGCTAATATTACTTATGTATCTGCTGATTTAATTCAATTTCGATTCTCAAAAAGTTCTGACTAATTTTTGGGATTGAAAGGAGAACATTAATATTGTTCTTAGATCTTGACCTTGCATAAGGATGGAGAAAACCACCTTCTCTCACAATCCAGTTTCTCTGAAGAGAGGATCAAGCATAGCAAGTGGGACCGCTCCCATTGCATGGGTCTTTTGATCATAAAGGTCGATATTCCAGAAACCTTTAGGGGTATTATTTTGGATGGCATAATTAATACCTGAGATTTCCTTGCTGAAGTTAAAAAGTACTTTCTGAAAGCAATAAAGACGAAAACAAGCACTCATTGGAGAGCTAGATTTTCATTAAGTATAAAGAAAACGAAATATAAGGAGCACGTTATAGGATGTCCAATCTTGCTCATAAACAGAAGGCGCTAAAACGTGGGCTGTCTAACGACTTGCCCATGCATTTAGTATTTAGTATTCCTTTATGCACAATTCAGTCCGTTTAAGTCAGCTGCTATAAAGAGAAATAATATCTGAATGGATTCGTTTCATAAGGTGTGCAAGAAAGGAAACAATGAAGTAAGAGACGACTAATAGTGCTCATTTGACAAATATCTCTAAAGATAAGGGCTAACAAAAGAAAACTAAGGATGAAGCTGCTAAGGGCCCGTCTCAAAAGAAATAACTAGGGTCACAATTATTTCTTTTATAAGGACATCGGGTATCTAAAGAAGAAATGTCCCAAATATCATGTTTGTCATGCCTATAAAGGAATGTCTGAACTGATGAAGGCCAAGTGATGCTGAAAGATGCATCTATATTGGATTTGACCAAGTCAGTAAAGGATAAGGCTATTGACGTTTTAGATTGTTGTTACTGGCTAATATTTGAAATTAAAAGACATTTTGGTTTAGTCATCATTTAGATGAAATTTGGTTTTGGTTTCTTATTGAACAAATCAGGATAATTTTGTTCATTTAGAAACGATGGATTCAATTTGTCTTTTAAATTCAAATATTGTAGGAACCAGTTAAGCTATGGGCTGGACAAACTATAATTGCTTGGTATTGAGACCTCTTGTGGCAAAACATTGAGTGAGGAATCGTACGACACTAAGCGTAATGTTGATAGTAAAATTAAGGAGCACTATGACACAAACATTTAGAGCACATCTCTACGAATAGAGTTGAGCAACTTGTATGAGGGAATCCTAGATTCCATTGGCCTTATACATTTTATTGTTTGTATTAAATGCATTAAAAGTTAAATATATCAGAATATGGCTATCAAGAATGCAGTTAAGTCCAAATAATGACGCTTAAAGGTATGGTAAGGAGTATGATTAGTTATTCCACCTTACCAGAGTCACTATGAGAGTAACAATAAAGATTGCAGCTTAAATGCTTGACAGAGTACCAACTAAAGTTACCGATCAATCACTTTCAAGTATGGAAACATCCAACTAAGGCAAGACTTTATGAGTCTTGCGAAGGAGATTGGAGCTCCCCAAATAGTGAGCGGCAACCTTATTGATACTCTGAAAGGTCAAAGGGGTAAATGAATTTGATAATCCCAAATTAAAGAAACCTTGAGACAGGAACTGACTAGTTCTTTGAGGATATTGAGTTTGGGGAAGATAAGATTAGAGACAATATCTTTGAGGAAGAATTGGTTATAATCCCTGAACCAATTCATACAGTTGCTATTAGTGTAGCAAATTTGGATCCTTGTGAGGATATTGTTGTTATTCTTCCCATTCAAGATAAGGAAATTATTCCTAAAGGTCAAACTCAACACTCTCAAGAACTAGAGCATCAAGAGCCGATGCCTTTTGCCATGATCCACTAAAGAAATAGTGAATACTATTTTGGATAATTATATAGTATTTCTCTAGGAACATAAGGTAAGTTGTATTATGGAAGATGATTCAATCAACTCCCATAAAACCATATGATATATCTATTCGGAAAAGTGGATTGAAGGTATGAGTACAAGCTTTAGCTAGACATTAAGGTTTGAAACTTATCCTGATACCTAAAGGTTTCAAAGGGTAATATGGAGAGGTATAAGGTTTGTCTAGTGGCAAAAGGCTATACTCAAAAGAAAGGATTGCTTGTAAAGAGACATTCTCTTCAGTACCATTGAATGACTCTTTCAAGGACAATCATGGCTCACGTTGGTTATTATAATTTGGAGCTTCACAAGATGGATGTCAAGACGGTGTTTCTCAATGGCAACATTGATGAAACAAATGCATATAATGCAAACCAGGAAACTTTGTGTCAAAAGACATAGAGAAGATGTTTTGAAAATTGACGGAATCTATCTATGGGTTAAAAAAAAAAAAAAAAAGACGTCTCGTTAGTGATACCACAAGTCTCATCAAGTGATTGTCTCATTTGGTTTCGAGATGAATATCGAGGACAACTGTGGGTAGTACAAGTTCAGTGGGAGTAAGTTCATTTTTCTGGTATTATATGTTGATATTATGCTAACCAAGAACGATATAGGCTTATAGCGCGAAACCAAGAAATTTCTGACAAAGAATTTTGTGGGGAAAGATCTTGGTGACGCTTCTTTTGTCTTAGGAATTTCGATACTTAGAGATCATTCTCGAGGTATCTTTTGGGTTATCACAAAAGAGCTATATCGATATAGTTTTGGATAAGTTCGACATGAAAGATATTAAACCAGGAGATACCCCGGTCACTAGGGGAGACATTTTAGTCTCACTTAAATGCCCCTATGAAAATCTGGAAATTCAGGAAATGCAAAAGATTCCCTATGCTTCGGCTGTGGGAAGTCTGATGTATGCTCAAGTTTGTGCGCATCCGGAAATAGCGTACATAGTAGGATTATTAGGCAGATACTTGAGCAATTCAAGGATTATTGGAAAAGCAACCATAAGGAATGTGAGATACTTAAAGAGAACAAAAAGGCATATGCTCACATATCGGAGATCTGACAGCTTAGAGATCATGAGAAATTATGACTCCGATTTTACAGGATGCCAAGATAGTAGGCATCCGACTATGGGATATGACTGGAGTAATTTTTTGTCACTTGGTTGCATTTAGTAAAAGATATTGAAATACCACTCAAGTCATGTTGTGGCAAATAAGTCAGTCATATTGTACTTCAACAACAACATAAGTTCTACAAAAGTCGAAGTTCATCGACATCAAGTATCTTGTAGTTAAGAAAGAGTTCAGGAAAAACAGTTTTCTATGGAGCACATAGAGACAAATTCTATGCTAGCAGATCCCCTAACTAAAGGCTTAACACCTAAGGTTTTTTTCATGAGCATGTTGCTCATATGGGTGTTGTCACTGAGGATGCCTTTGTTTAGTGGGAGTCTCTATTTGTGTTTTATATTTGAGATACAAACCTTTTGTTATTTCGGATTTTCTGCAGAAATAAAGTTATGTTTATGAGTTTATTATTAACTTGTTTGTATCTTGTTGTGTGTAAAATTTATTTACACATTAAGGACTTTGGTTTGTAAAATTAAATTTTTGCAAAATTGATCTCACTAAAGACTTAAGTTGGACCAGTTGGAAATAGGCATGATTCAGAGATCACATTGCATGAAATTTCCATGCCACTCATCCATATCGATCTATGTCATCTAGTACATTGATGTGGTGGTCGTCGGGGTTTAGTCACAATAGACGTTAGTGACGACAGCCGCGGTGGTCCCATTGTTGATGTATGAGGTGGACCAGATTGTAAAGGGGAAATTTAAAGATAAATAGCATTCGGATGCGCGTCTAAATAATTCTGATATAATTATTACGATATATTGTCCAAGTGGGAGATTGTTGGAATATTTTGTATTTAATTATATTCCAATGTCATAATGTGGGCAGATATCGTTTATTAATTATATTAGCTATTTATCAATTAGGAGCCTTAATTGATATGTGATCAAATTAAGTGATAAGGCTAATTAAATTTCTGATTTGATAATAAATTAGTTAATTGATATGGACTAAATATGAGTGGATGTCATTGATGGCCCATTTCGGAATAATGGGAACCCTAATTGGCCATCACCCTATATATAGGCTATGGTCCCCAATACACCGGACACAATATCGCATACCGCCTCTTCTCCCCATCTGAAGAGCGACTAAGGCATAAGGAGTCCCGGTTGAGGAAGAACCACAAGCCAACGGGTGTTCATTACCCGTCTCTCTTTTCTCTTCCCCCTCTCTGCGTTTCAGGATTACTACCCTCCGTTCGTGAAGGTTGGTGATCAAGTTCATCCTCTGAAGAACGCTTGAGGTTAGGAACATATAATGGATTCAGGTATTCCTATATCTTTGATAAATCAGCATGTTGTAGATCCTAAAGGTATCAAGTTTTAAGTTGTTCTTGATAATAAAGATGCATGCTATATATGGTTATTATGTTTTGCAATAAAGACTTATGATAGCATGCCTTGTATATGATTATTGAGTTTAAATCTAACAGATCGGTGATCCTGAAGAACTTTTTCAGATGGCAGTTGGGGTCCTCAGTTGGCAACCCCTCAAATAATCCAGAGTTTTGGATCATAGAGACCAAGGCAGGCTTGATCTCAAATTTGTTGGCATCCACCGCAGGATTGGTGATGCTATCTGTCACCTCAGCAGAGGGGGTAAAGTAGTCTAACAACATCATTCTTTCCCCCATGGTGTTCTCCTCTCTTACTTGCCTCCGCAACCTTTGGAAAGTCCTTTTAATTTCCCTGTCAAAAACTAAATCAAAATCTTTAGAACGCGTTAGCATACAAAGAGAGAGAATAAAAGAAAAATTAAATGTCTAAACTAACTAGAATGTATTTTCTTCCAATGTTACTTAAAATCACAAAATATCAAAAATTAATCCCCGGCAACGGTGCAAAAAACTTGTTGCGTTCAAAACACACTTAAGGACAGTGTACTCTGTCGCAGAAGTAATATAGGACGGAAGTCCAGATATCGTACCCAAGAGATTAATTTGATATAATAATGATAAATCAAGTATTGGAATAGAAAAATTCTTATTCTATTTAGACTAATAAAGAACTTGGAAAATAAATAAGAATAAAGCAGTATTAAAGATAAACGCAAAAGAGTAAAAAAAGAGTTTAGAGATCAAGAGTATAGAGCCTAGAGCTGTGGTTTCACTTGTGCTTTCGATAGCCCCCCCAAATCCTAATTCTATTTAGTTTCGCAATTGCTTTTTGAATACCAATCCTTTTGCAAAAACTATTAATTGTTTGTCAGGCAATTAATATTCTTTTCCCCCAAATAAACCCAATGGTTGCCAGGCAAAGAGCTTAAGTGATTAGAAAGCATTAAGCACAAAGAAATTGAATGATTGAAAGGAATAAATTACGTTTTCGCAAATCTAGATATTAACCCTTGGTTATCCTATAGGTCTACCAATTTAATTGGGCTTGATAGCCAAAATGTCAATCAATTGATTATAAGCATACAAAGGGTGTGCAATCCTAGTATGGGATGAAGAACGATAGAATAACACTATTCAAATAAACTTTAAAACCAAATAGAATTGAACTAAAGCTGAGATATAGCGAAAGGAGTTTCTACTAAAACAAGATCCACCGCAACTTTAGTGGTGAAATTAGCTACTCACAGTAATAGAGAAAACAAAAATCAACAAAGGGAAATGCATCCTGAATAGTTGAAGAGGGAGAAGTTGTCTCCAACTTAACCTCCAGGTGCCAAATCCTACTCTAGAAATCAAAACTACCGAATAAAACTAAAACAAAAGTCTAATACTTAAAGAAATAAAGAGATGAAAGAAAGTGCAAAAGATTTAAAGATGAAAAGATGATCTTAGAGTGGCACAGAAGGTCTCTATTTATAACACAGAATACGGACCGGGCCTTGATTCTGGTCTTCTGTTTCACTTGGCACGAGCGTGCTCTTCAGTATATCAGGCCTTACTGATTTCGTAAATCAGCGTTCTAATGCACGGGCTGTAGCACGGGCGTGCTCTTTAGTTGGCACGGCCATACTATTTGCGATTGGGGTCCTGCTATCTTCTGTCTGACCTTTCTAACTTTGTAAAACAACGCTCTCCAATTGTATCATCACAAATGACCTTGACTAAGGAGATTTGTTTTCCCCGGAGTTGTCTGATTCTCTTGTCCTCGATCCTTACAGGTGCAGTCTCATAAGACAGGTTCTCTTTCAAAGGTATTTGATCATGTTCGATTACATGAGATGGATCAGGAATATACTTCCTTAACTGTGAAACGTGAAAAACATTGTGTAGGTTCGAAAGAAAAGGAGGTAAAGCAATCTGGTAATCTCCTGGACCAATACGACAAAGAATTTGGTATGGTCCAATGAATTTAGGAGTGAGCTTTCTGGATTTCATCACCCTACCCACCCCAGTCGTTGGATTGACTTTCAAAAATACATGTTTATCTTCTTGAAACTCGAGAGGTCATCTCTGCCGATCCGAGTAACTCTTCTGCCTACTCTGAGATGCCCTCATCCTTTCACGAATTTGCCTGACTTTCTCGGTCGTCTGCTGCACAACCTCGGGGCCTAGAATCGTACTCTCTCCATCATGATACCAACAAAGAGGAGTTTGACACCTCTTTCCATAAAGTGCCTCATAGGGTGCCATCCCTATGCTTGAGTGATAGCTATTGTTGTAAGTGAATTCAATCAGAGGTAATAGTTTATCCCAACTTCCTCGATTATCCAAGACACACGCTCTTAATAAATCCTCTAACTATTGAATTATCCTCTCGGTTTGTCCATCCGTTTGAGGATGATATGCCAAACTTAGGCGTAACTTGGTTCCGAGAGCTTGGTGTAGGCTCTCCCAAAATCGCGAAGTGAATTTTGGATCTCTATCCGAAACAATACTTGAGGGTATTCCATGGAGTCTAATCACTTCCCTAATATACACCTCAGTTAGTTTCGCTACCATGTAGTTAGTCTTGATAGGTAAGAAATGTGTCGATTTCGTTAACTTATCAATGATACCCAAATCGAATCAAAATTTCTAGGTGTTTGGGGTAAATTTACTACGAAATCCATTGATATGATTTCCCACTTCCATTCCGATATGTCCAAGGATTGCAGCATTCCTCCAGGTCTCTGATGTTCTACCTTTGCCTTCTGGCAAGTCAGACACAACGCAACGTAATCTGCAACTTGCTTCTTCATGCCTGGTTACCAGAATTTCTGCTTCAAGTCCTGATACAACTTGGTTGCACCAGAGTTTGAAGACGTTGATGATGCCTCAGATTCCAAATAGGATTTAGGCAATTTAGATAATGTGGTTGAAATTTTAATTTTGTATTGATTCATGTAAATGTTAATCATGATGAATTTTAATATTATGTCTTTATTGAGTTGTTTTTATATATATATATATATATATATATATATATATATATATATATATATATATATATATATATATATATTTGTGTGTGTGTGTTGAGTTAATATTCGTAACATTATTTTCTTATATAGACATGTCATTTGGAGGAGGTAACCCGCCTCGACCCCATCGTCAGGTGTTGATAAGGGGAAGGGTAAGAAGCCTCGTTACCAGCTTCGAATTCGTTCATTAAGAGACGTGCCAGCCTCGAGTGCTATAGCGATGGCATCCCCAGCTGATGCACCAACGACATCCCCACCAGCTGGACCAACGACATCCCCTCCAGGCCTCGTGTTTATGCCTACTCCAGGTCTGATTGCCCATGATATTCCATCATCATCAGCTTGTCCTTCTTGTCAGCCTGTGCAGCGCCAGGTTGCCCATGGAGATGGTCCAACCTTAGAGGAGGAGGCTGATAAGTAGAAGGAGATCTCGCCCGCTACTCCCCCTTTCAGCCATCCTATTCAGGAAGGGTAAGAAATAATTAGCATTACATTCATTTTTATTACAATATAATATTAATTAATTATATTTTAATATTGAATAGCTTGTTTTTCTATTTAGGTTTGATCCATCTAGGGTTGCGTCTCAGGTCATTACAGAAACTATCAAAAAGCAGTTTCGCTATCCATGGCTTTCGTTGGGATGCCTTTCGGATAATGGAAAACGAGTGTTTTTCCGACGTATTAGGGTAAGCTAATGACTTGAAATTCATATTTATAACTTAAAGTTATATATTCATTTATTATTATTTTACTAACTATTTGTTGGTCTTAATACGGAAAAACGTGCAGTGGCTCCCTGAGCAAAAGGCGGCGATCGAGAGAAACTTTCATACAAGAGCCTCTCACAGACTCTCAGAGTTGTTCAGTAACGTCCGGGACTCCCGTCAACATCCGGCTGGATTGAGGAGCATGTCTAGGCTCGTTTGAATGAGCATTGGGGTACAACTGCTTATAAAGCTAAGTGTGTGCATGCAAAGAAAAATCGAGCATCTGAAAAAGGCGGGAGCCTGCACACTGGTGGCTCCATCTGCTAGCATGATCACGCTGAACGGATGGTACGTATATTAAAAAATTATATTCGTTTAATATTTGTTTTAAATGTAATACTTATATATTTATTTATTAACTATTACTTGTGCTTTTGTTTGCAATCAGCGATGCTTGGTCGTCTCAATCATATCGACGAGCTCTTTGAACAGACTAATACACAGAGTGATACCGACGAGTTCATCGATGAGAGGTCTAGGCGAACAGTGGTGAGTCCTTTTATTAAATTCTCTTCGGTTTATTTTTCATTTTGATATTGTTTTAGTATATATTTATGACATGATGTTTGTGTTTATGAATAATAGGAATAGTTTGGCACTAGGTTATCTCAAGTTATAGACAATGTTGCATCCTGCACCGTCGGCTCCACATCCACCCCTCCCGACCCCGTCGAGGAGCAGAGACTTCGGACCCATTGTTGGTTTGATGTGGTCGGGGGAAAGAACAAGGGGTGGAATTATGGGGATGGAGACCTTGCTTGTGGTTTCCAACGAGGGGACCCCAGCCTCACACAACCGTTGCATTCATCCTCCAACCGCTCCCAGGATTCATAGGAGCTAGTCACGCTGAGACAACAGATGGCTGCTACTGAGGATATTGTTCGTCAGGCTAGGGAGGAGAACCAACAATTGAAGGGGAGTCCAATCAGTGCAGCAGATCTTGCAGGCTGTCCTTCGGGTACTCCCACCTAAGACACGTATTGCTTTGCAGTAGCAGCTCCCACTGGATGTTCAGGTGACCTCTGCTCAGCAACAGCATCCCAGCGATCAGTCGCAGGAGGGCTAGCAGCGATAGCCATCAGATGACGCCTCTTCGGGAGACTATTCAAATTATTAGGATTTTTGTAGTAGTTATAGAATTTTGTTTGATTTAACTTTTTGTTGAGAACATTGTTTACATTTATATAATTTTTATTTTTAATTTATTTATCTTTAATTTAATTTTGTTATCTAAATTATAATAAATTTTATTAATTTTAATTTTAAAAAAAATTTAACCATATATACCGACGAATTTATCCGTCGGTAAATGGTCAATGAAATTACCGACAGACGAGTCCGTAGGTAAATTTGCTCAGGCACTTCGAACGGCCACAACCATCGGTAATCCTGTCGACCACTTGTCAACAGATTAATCCGTCAGTAATTCAATCTTGTACACATGGTTTGAGCTTTGGACCGACGGTTTTTCCGTCGGTAATTACCGACAAATGAGCAAATATGTAGGTAAAATTAGCGATGAACGAATTATCGACAGATTTTTGACCGTCGATAACCTTACGATAATCCTACGTTACCGACGGTTTTAGGTCATTACCCACGGATTGTGGACGTCGCCATCGGTAATTTGCGATTTTCTTGTAGTGACCCTTTCCGTCTATAAGTCAGCCATTATCGACGGAGTCGACGCCGTCGATAAATGTCCATGGTAATAAGCCATTTTCTTGTTGTGTTTTTTAGAGTTGTAAAGTGCTTCAAATGAATCAATCAAGTGCAATATACATGACATTGCTGTGTTTTTTCAGGGATGCCAGTGGCAATTGAGCCAGCGATACTCTTGGAAGAAACTTCCAAAGTTGACGAATTTGCATGGGGTCGGTCATGTTGGCTCGCTTCCATGTTGCTCTAATAAAATTTAATAGAAAGGAGGGGAAAATTTTTCTGTAAGCTGCTTTATACTCCAAGTAAGAGTTTATGAGGGCATGAGGCTGAATTACTATTTTATGCTTTTTTATATCTTGATTTTGCATCGTAATGATTTTATTTTCATATTTGCAGATTTTTGCTTTGGAGTGCCTCCCTCAAATTTCCATGTATTATTTAGGAAAAATGATAAAGAGTTGACAAGTCCTTTCCCTTTGGTCAAAAAATTTCTCAAATAAGTAGCAAAATACGTGAAGAACTTTGAAGGGAGAGTATTGCAACCATAATTGGAGGTTTAATTCTTTCGTTCCTTCTAGTTGTTCGTTCATTCCTGGATACTTTATTAATTAACTGTGTTGGTGGAGATTTCACAGTTGCTGGATACCCAAGTCAGTAGTGTTTTACCTTGTCAAATGAAAGCACAATGGAAAATTAAACTACAAAAGATTTTTTTTATATTTGATTAATAATATCTAAATTTATTATTAATTATGTGTATTGAATTGTTAATAAAATGTTTAATAAGTACATTTATGATTAATGGTTAACTCATACATGATAATTTTTTATGTTGTTTTATCAAAGCGCAGGAGGTAGGTAACTTTTTTTATCCATATAGTAACGCTTAATCTATTTTTAATCATCTGCAACGGTACACAAATTCTTAAGAGTAAACTATCTTCTGGTCCCTGAAAGTGTGAGGCGCTCTCGATTCAATCCTGGAAGCAAGTAAATTATGGAAAAGTCCTTCAATTTTAATTTTGTTAGTCAAGTTAGTCCCTCAATGTCAAATTCGTTAGTCAAGTTGGTCCCTGAGTGGGGTGATAGCAGGGACTAACTTGACTAGCGGAATTAACATTGAGAGATTTTTTCATAATTTATCTGTTTTTAGGAACTGAACTGACATCGCCTCACACTTTTGGAGATCAAAATGATGGTTTACTCAATTCTTAATTTGGTCGTTGAAATTGTAAGGTCGTATCGATTTGGTTTCTATGCCAATTTGGTCCCTAAAAATTGTAAGGTCATATCAACTTGATCTCTGACGGAGGGACTTGATTGATTAAAGTTTGACAATTTCAGGGATGTTTTTGGAATTTCAAAAATATCATGGATCAAATTGATATTACCTTATAATTTCAGGACTATCGGAGGGATTTACTTCTTCATCTAACTTTTTAGTCCACTTTTCTTTTTCAGCAGCATGGTTCGCCGGGTAGCATCTACTCCAATCATTCACCATGGTTTGATGCTGCTTGTACACCAAAATATTATGAAATTTACAATATTAATAGAAACTGTATCTACAAATTTAGTATTGTGATCTCCAAAAACGAAAGTGCTTCTCATATTTAGAGGAGGCTATCGAGATTGTTGTAATTGTTTGTACAATCTGTGTATTTCTAAATCAAAATCAAAAGTTTATCATGTTATATCTATTAATTACCTAGGTAAAATATTTGAGACTGTTACTACATTAACAGAAGGACCCTTGGGAGTTTTTGATGTTGATTCTTCTTCCTTGATATTTCTTCCAACTGAAAATGCAGGGTGATTAGGATTGGGAAGGGCCATTGTGTCACTTGCCAGCATGACAACAACCGTGGACATGGTTGGTCGATCTACTGCATCTTCCTGTACACACAACAAACCAATGTGTATGCGCTTCATAACTTCATTGGCTATGTATGTCTTTTCCAGTATTGGATCTAACAATTCCAAACTTTTTCCTTCACACCAAAGTCTCCAACTCTGCATGCAAATGTGAATATTTTGAAACTCTTTTTGAAACATGCATATTTTTTTTTTTTCTAATATCAATTTCTTAATGATATGAGGGTAGGGATACTCACATATATTAGAAGACTTTGACCATGGTCTGAAAGATAGAATCCACTATTCCTTTTCCCACAAATGATTTCTAATAGAAGAACACCAAAGCTGAAAACATCAGATTTCACTGAATACATCCCTTCCATTGCATATTCTGGAGCCATGTATCCACTATTGAAAATCAACAGAATACTATTAGTGTGTCAATGTAGCAAATTTTTTTTAATTAATGACATAGTTATGAGTCATGAAAAGAAAGATTTGCCAACAAACACATACTAGGTTCCCATAACTCTTTTCGTATTTTCCTGAGTCTGGCCCTTCTCAAATGCCCTGGCCAATCCAAAATCTGATATTTTTGGATTCATCTCTTGATCCAAAAGAACATTGCTGGCTTTAAGATCTCTATGGATAACTCGAAGTCTAGAGTCCTCATGAAGGTATAGGAGTCCTCTTGCAATTCCATTAATTATGCTCAATCGTAATTTCCAATCTAGTTGCTTTTGTTTTTCCTCATCTGACAAGCCACATATGAAAGGTTTCCTGACACTAGATTATATGGAATAGAGAACAAAAAACAAACTTTTACATAGAATTTGAACTAATGAGGAATGCAGTACTAGAAGAAATAAATATAATCATTCGTTCATTTTATTTTTTGGACAATAAGTTGCTTTTCAAGAAAATAAGATGTGTTATTTCATTTATATATCTTCCAAAATGCAAAATGTGTCGGTAACAATTCTTTTGAAGGTTGTCAAATATTGACTATTACATATAACATGCCTATAACAGTATCAAGGTTTATTTTACATTACTAATAGAAATTGATTTGTCATTTTAACTACAAAAGGGCAGGCCAACTTCCGTTAGCCACATAGGATAAACTTTAACGATGTTATAACTTTCATATGACAACAAGGACTAAGTTGAAAATGTTTGCAATTAGAAGGACTGGTTTGAAAGTTCTTAAGTATAAGGGCCAGCATAAAAACTGGCATTAAGCTATAGGAACAAAAACTATATTTTATCCTGTATATTGTTTTGGTTCTATTTAGTTATATATCTGGTTCTGCTCTGTAAGGCATAGAAAGAATTTTTTCTTCTACAAAATTCAATTTTGGCAATGAAGTTCTACTTCCAAACTCCTACACAGGAATACCATATTTGCTGCTTATCTCTAAAGAGTTGTATAAATAATAAATTGGAAAAAGAAAAAGAAAAGAAAATTGAAAAAAAAAATAAAGGCACCAAATTAATTAAAAGTTAAAACATACCGAACAGGTGAAAGTCAAGGCTAGAATTTGGCATGTACTCATATACAAGCAGCTTTTCATTTTCTTCAATGCAGCAACCTAAGAGTCTCACAAGGTTCCTATGTTGCAGTTTAGCTATGAAGATTACTTCATTCTTGAACTCCTCTAAACCTTGACCAGATGTTTGTGAGAGTCTTTTGACAGCAATTTCTGTCCCATCTTGTAAGCTTCCCTGAAAGAAATGTTGAAAAGAAAGAAAAGAACAATAAGCATTGCATGTAAGAGTCAAAGCAAAACATAGTTTGGCTTGCACATCCAATTCATTCATACCTTGTAAACAGGACCAAATCCACCTTCTCCTAATTTGCACTCTTCTGAAAAGTTATTAGTGCTATGTCGAATCCAAATTAAAGGGATTATAGGAAGGTCTGCATTTAGTGAGTCCTCTCTTTGGACATGGTCATGAAAAGATATAGGAGTGGTCTCTGATAGCATTCCATCATCTACCAAGGAAATTTGTGAGTTTTGAATATTTGAGCTCAGAGAAGTTTCAGCATGTGTATAACTAGTGTTAATTACCTTTATTTGATTGATTCCGCCACCATAAGTAGTAGATACAACAACTTAGTAGAGCTATTGCCGCCATCACACTCCCAATGGTGATGATCAAGGTTTTGGATCTATTGCTACCTTCCCGCTTGGCTGGAACATATTGCTCACATTAGCATCCCATGTAAGACATATCAATATATCATTGATCCTAAGCATTGATAAAAAGTTTTGTTCAAAAGCATTTTTGAGCTGTTGTTCAGATTAGCATCATTGCAAGTTTTTTTGTTTTCAATATTAGGTTTGACCTACCCTCCAAAACTACTTTTGGGGAGAAGTAACAAGAGTATATTATCTGAACCCGAAAAACACTTATTAGTGTTTCTGTAAACAACTCATTACTTGAGCATCTTTTTTTTTTTTTTTTCGGAACCCATCATAATTTGGGCATTTGGCTCCTCAATGGGTCCATCGAGGTGTCCCCACAGTTTCGAACCTTTGTACCAGCTATGAGACTAATCCCCGGTTCGACAGTGATGGACGTCCGATTTCTAACACACGGAGTTGGGTTGCCTCCTAAGTGGACAACTCCAGGAATCGAATTTGTATCCTTTTACTTGGGGGAGAGTCACATTATCAACTCTCCCAATACCGGATTGGTAATATTTGAGCATCATTTTAGTAATGTAAATGTGGTAACATCATTTTAGTTTTGGCTTAATTACACTTTTGGTCCCCCAGGTATAACGATTGTGCAATTTTAGTCCCCCAAGTTTTAATTGCGCCAATTGGATCCCTCAAGTATCACGATTGTGCAATTTTGGTCCCCCAGTTTTCAATTGTACCAATTGGGTCCCCTTGGTATCATGATTGTTCAATTTTGGTCCCTCAAGTATCACAATTGTGCAATTTTCAAAGTCAGTAGCCTACCTAGGACACGTGGGACTGATTTGACACTTAGTGAAGTCATCTTGATAGTTTACGGGACATTCTTATAAGACATCATTAACATCTTACATAATTTAATGGTCAAATGCACATTATTAAGTGTCACATAAGAATGACACGTAAGTAGCCAAACTAATCTCATTAAGTGCCAAATCAGTCGCACATGTGCTTCATAGGCTATTGATGTTAAAAGTTGCACAATCGTGATACTTGAAGGACCAAAATTGCACAATCGTGATACTTGGAGGATTCAATTGACGCAATTAAAACCCGGAGGACCAAAATTGCACAATCGTGATACCTGAAGGACGAAAAGTGTAATTAAGCCTATTTGCTCAAAAGTTTTTTTTGGTGCTCTGCTCAAAACTTAATCTATCCAATTTCTACACAGGAGACTTATTCATAGAAATGTATTCATATTCACAAAAGTGACGTAGAAAGATATAAAAGAAATTGATATAGAAAAACGATTTCCAATATAAGAAAGCGTCTTTAAATCAGCAAAAAAATTCCGTTTTCCCCATGTACAAATAAACAACGTACTCCGGCTACTAGCAAGTGAACCAACCCCACATTGCACCAAGGCACTAGTTTCCAAATGCAATGCACCCCAAACAATCTCACCAAACCCCATGTATTGCATGTTGTTCCGGCTGGACCGTGTCAAACACCTAAACGTGATTTTTATTTTTTAAAAAACAAAACTTTTCCATTGTTTTTATTATTATTATTATTATTATTATTTATTATTATTATTATTAATTTGGTGTTCTTAATGTTTAGGGGCAGATAGGATATCCGTTGCAAAATTAAACTTCATCCAGACAATTAATTAATTAATATTCATGTATTTCTAGGTTTATAGCACTTTTCCTATGCATGTATCTCTTATAATTTAAAGTTTCTAGGAATTACAGTTACAATAGTTGATTGTATCACAAGCATCATAAGGTGTTAATAAGAGCATCTATAAATACTCATGTACTAGTCCATTTGCAAGCAAGCCAAGTGAAGGCAAGAGCAAGCCAAGTAAAGGCAATAGTAGGATAAACCAGGAAATCAATAGAAGTGAGTAAGTTCCCCTTCTCTTCCTATCCTTTCCACTATTTCCTTCAAAGTGGTATCAAGGGGTAATTCTTCAATCCTCCAACATGCGAGTTGGGTATCCATCCTCCCTAGAGAAAAACCTACTATAACTAGTTATCATGTTACTAAATCTTTTTATTTATTTGTCAAAGAATTCTCTCCCATCCACCTCTTCCCCTCCTCCCCCACCTTCTCCCTTAACTGCCTCCAATAAAATCAGGCAATCGTTCGTCGTCCGCCGTCCATTTTCTGGTTGCTCCTTAAGATTTCAACGCACTGAATCAGAATTGATTCTAGAGAAGTATTAGGCCATTAACAAATGCAAGGGAAAACGGGGTCCAATTTAATTTTTTTACCTGGGAACAGTAAATGCATCACAGAATATACAAAATGATAAAGAAAATAAAGAAGATAAAATCACTACGAGGGAAGGGGTAAGTGGTACTGCAACATTTGAACCAGGAGGTCTAGCTGTTGATCTATATCATCCAGTCGCTAGAATACACTCGAAGAAAACTGTTCATGTTGGAGCTCAAGTCGATCCATGCGAGAGGCAAGTTGATGCAAAGCCTCATGAATATCTCTGTGTGCCTTGTTCTCTTGCTCAACCTCTGTGTTCAGTGAGAGAGCGCGCTCGACGGCAAACGGCCATGGCAATGACAATGTCGGTGGCTTTGACAGCGGTCTTGTAGAGGGAATTAGAGATGAGGGGTTGGAGGTTGATGGTGATGAAGATGATGAGAGGGGGGACGAAGTGGAAAGGTGGAAGGAAGGGTCCAATTATGAAAAAAAAAAAAAAAAAAACTGCTTGAACAAGTATCAGGTGAAAATTTTGGATAAATCTGAAGCGTTCAAATAATTAATTATTATATTAATGATTGACAATGCAAGTGTACCCATCCTCCCCTATAGAGAGTGAGGATTGAAGACAAAGACGGTATAAGAGCTAGGTTATGTTTTGAAAATGTCTTACTTTGCTCTAATTCCCAAACTCACAAATGAGAAATTTGATCATTGGTGTATATGTATGTAGGCATATCTTAGCCCCCACCCTTCACCCCCACCCCACCGCCCACCACCAGGTTATAAAAGCTCCAAGACTCAAAATCGATATCTATCTATCATGGAAGCTTAGGCAGAGGTCAAGCAAGGAGATGAGATGTTGAAATCAAACTGAGATGCGAGATGAATCTCCCCCATCGTCAGTTGAAACTTCATTCATCCAAACCGAATCTGTTTGTTCAAATGGACTCAAAATATGTCTCTAAAAGGCTTCTGGGAAAATTCTTTGTTGCCTCTCGGATCAACTTTGATTATGAGGAGAGTGGTTTGTGGTGTCCTCCAATAAGAAGGACAATGTTCTTGGCCTCGCTTGGTAACATATGCTCTGAGGATAAAATGTTAATAAATCTCTTTAAGGCAAAGAAAGCTTGGAAGAGATCCATAATATGCTTCAAATCATGCATTTTATGTTCCTTAAATTAATTTTATGTTTTGGTTCTACTCTCCACAATTGATTTATTAATTAGTGAATGCTAGGGTGGGGATCAAATTAAGTGGTCCACCGATGAACACTATGTCAGATTCGGGATTTAATAACGCACACTTAATAGTGGTTTCGGGAGGAAATGCTTTAAAAAAATGCGCGGAGGTTTTTTATAGCGGTTCACTAAGGAAACGATATTGAAAGGTATACCTTTAATAGCGTTTCACAAATAAATGCTATCTTTATCCCATGTGTTTTTTAAAAAAAAAAACGCGCTCTACCTCTTACAGCATTTCGTCGAAGACACACTATTATGCGTTATACCTTTATAACATTTTATAAATCAAACGTTGTTAAAGGAATAACTATAATAGCACTTGCTTGAGGAAACATTCTCTTTCACCCGATTCAAAACAAAACTCTCTAGGTGACCAACTCTCTGCATGTTAGTTGAAACAATCTATGAAGTTAATAAACAATAATATATTTGCACACAAAATAGGATATTCAATGCACAATTTTCTCAAGGAAGGTTCTATGGTACCCCTTGGGTACCATACCCTTGCTTATGTGGTCCAATCAGATGGTGAGAATTTAGCCCCATGTGATATTCACATGACTCAATTAATTGAGGTGGAGCATTCTGATTGGATATAGGGTACCCAAACCCTTTAATTTCCAAGGGTACCATAACAACGCCCTTTTCTCAATTCATCAATTTTATTGCTTTGTAACTCAACACTATTGAAAACGTTAATTTGAATTTTCGACCAAACTCTCCTATATTGTCCTTTATTCTTATCCTTCACATGCCAAATTTTCTCAATTCTCGCTCTCAATCTGTCATGTTCTTCATTGAGTGAGTTCCCTTTCTTGTATGGGAAAGATAGAAGAAATATTGCTCAATAGAATCCAGAATGCGGGGCATAATAAAGTCCAGAAGAGAGGATGTGAGGTATAATAAAGTTCAGAATGTGGTTTTGTACTTCATCCTCACCAGAGAAGTCAAATTGCTTCTCTTTTGAATTTCAGCCAAATGAAGGACTGGAAGATTCAATTTGGACGATAGCCAAATGGACCTCCCTCCATTATAAGATTCCATAACACTTGGAGAGGCAATTAAAGGACAGCTAGAAATAAGATTCCGTATTACTTGTCCATCTCACTCTCTTCTCCCTCTTGCTTTCAACATCTCTTGGAGAGGTAATTATATGACATTTTGAAATACTTGTCCATCTCCCAAATGATGACCGAATGTCCATCTCAATCCAAACTTCAAACAATAGATGTGTTTTCTTTAGAAAACACTTTGTTTTCTTTAGAAAACACTTCCTTAGGGCATAGACTTAGATAACGTTTCCCAGAAAAAGTGTTATCTTAGATCCTAAACTTAGATAACGTTTCTTAAATGATGCGCTACCCTAGGTCCTAAACTTAGACAACATCTCCCTGAAAATACGCTATTGTAGTTACATCTTTGATAGCTCTTCGAAAGCTCTATCTTTGGTCATATGCTTTAATAGCACCAAGATAGATAGCACTCAAAAGCGGTATCAAATACGAAAAATGCGTGCTATTAAAGGTCGAATCTGGCGTAATGGAACCATCTTTTATAACCATTAGATGTATTAATAAAATAATTGAACGATTGATATTGAAACCAGTTAATGGTTGAACAAGTAAAAAAAATTAAAACGACAACTTTGTGTTAGGGAATAATTAGGATGCCCTAGATCCAATCCATTGGGTAATGCATGAGAATTATTTTACTTTGATAAAATAAAATAATTTTGCATTCCATTAAATGATTTTATTTATCATATTTATTATTTAATTATTTAATTGATATGACAAAGTCCTTGATTAAATTAGATATTTGTCATCATGTTAGAGATCATGATAACGAGAGACAAGTCTTTGATGATTTAATCTAAAGTGTTCTTGATCGTAGGATTATTGAGAATGGGACATCAGTAATCCAGATAGATAAATATATATATGTGATGGCCTCTATTGGATCGAGAGATTAATAGATCTCATTTATTAATTCACACATATAGTTGATGCATATGGAGATATGATCATAGAACTGACTCAAATGAGAAATCCTAATGGTTTTATATTACTGTTAAATTGTCAATAGGATATTCTCATGAAGAAATATTTCCTTTGACCTACGACTATCATAGCAATTAACAAACTACATGTTATACTTTGATTCTGGACACCTAATGTCTCAGGGCGCTACTACTAGAAATTCATAAATTACTTGCGATTTTTCCTGCAGATTTTTTTTTTTGCAGGAATTTCCTGCGAATTTTTTTACAATTTTTTTAAAAACAAGGTTTTTTCTTGTAGATTCACATTTGTAGGAAAATTTGACATTTCCTACAAATTTAAAAAATTTGCAAGAAAATTTGAAGGAAATTTCCTGCGGATTTTAAAATTCGCAAGAAAAAATTACCCACGAAGGTATTACCTATGGACAAAATTCATAGGAAAAATTTTATGAAACCTGTTTCCTGCGAATTTTTGTGTAAAATCCGCAGGTAATCAGAAAATTTCTAGTAGTGTAGTTGAAAGGATATTGGGTATGACTGAGTACTTGTAGGATTAATGATATGCCAAGAAGGAATCCATCAACCCTCGATAATGACATTGAGCTCTATGATTATGACAACAAAGTTAAAAGACCTTGGCCAAGGCAATTGTATGAATGAAGAAATAAGTTTCTTAAATCATTCACTAGTTGGTTATAACATATAAAAGAGTTTACCTTTTAGAGTTTGATAATTATATCATACTCTAAGGTTAACTCAGAGCTGGAAGGACGGAAGGAAGTAATGCACTATTCTTCTAAAGGTTCTTGAAGATATTATTTCATGCTATCCGGTCGTTAAGGAGTGTTGCTAGACGCTAACCTTGATTAGTAATTTCGTTCGATTAAATTTTTATCGGCTTAGTATTGAACCTATGGGATCACACACTAACGAGTGTTTCAAGCTTTGCTAAGGGATTATTTAATTTCTTATTTGATAAATTAAATTAGAGAATTTAATTTAATCAAATAAATAAATTTTTAATCCAAATGGAATATTATTATATTCTTTGCTAACATTTAGAAAATAGTTAATACTTGATACATTATCGGAAGAAATTCTATTTGGAATAAAAAAAATCAAAAGTTTCCAATATCCTATTAAGATAGGATTTGAATGTTACATATCACGTTTCCTATTCTCCACAAACGGCTTTTCTTTTTATTGCCATTCATTTGAGAATAAAGGATTTGAATAGCCATTATGGCTATTAAGGTATGCAAGCATACGGCCATCCTTCAGCAAGCTATGGATTTGAATTGAAGGATTGAATAGCCATTATGGCTCTTTTGAGAGTTAGTAAATTGAATAGCTATTATGGCTATTCAAGTGCGTAACTGCTGTGAATTTCATTCGTTGTAGAGCGTGAATGAAGTAGCGGTTATGGCTATTCAAAAGACATCAGGGAACTTCGAACATAGCGTAAAAAGTTAGAGTTTTACGCTCTGTCTTCTTTTTATTCAGTTTGTATAAGTTTCAGATTGTGAAGAATTTAGGCATCCGAATGGTTCCCTTAAAAACCGGCTTATTAGGGGGTGTTGTACCTAATTATATAAGCAACGATCAGACTCGTTAGCCACTCGATGTGGGACTCGCAACACGCCCCCTTGAGCTTGGACTTGTCACCACAAGCGAGGGTTAGCGGCACTATCCACACCACCAGGCAGAACGTGGCTTTGATACCATATTAGATTCGGCTAGGCATCCGAAAGGACCCTTCAAAACCGATTTATAAGGGGGTGGTCTACCTAGCTATATAAGCAATGGTCAGGCTCGTTAACCACCCGATATGGGACTCGCAACACGCCCCGTCGAGCCTGGGCTCATCACCATGTTCTGCCCGATGGTGTGGATAGTGCCGCTAGCCCTCGCTTGTGGTGACGGCCCCAGGCTTGACGGGCGTGTTGCGAGTCCCACATCGGGTGGTTAACGAGTCTGGCCATTGCTTATATAGCTAGGTAGACCACCCCCTCATAAACCGGTTTTGAGAGGACATTTCGGATGCCTGGCCGAATCTAATATGGTATCAGAGCCACGTTCTGCCCGGTGGTGTGGATAGTGCCGCTAGCCCTCTCTTGTGGTGACGAGCCCAGACTCGAGGGGGCGTGTTGTGAGTTTCACATCGGGTGGTTAATGAGCCTGACCGTTGCGTATATAGCTAGGTAGACCACCCCCTTATAAGCCGGTTTTTTAGGGGACCATTCGGATGCCTGAATTCTTCACATGGTATCAGAGCCACGTTCTGCCCGGTGGTGTGGATAGTGCCGCTAGCCCTCGCTTGTGGTGACGAGCCTAGGCTCGAGGGGGCATGTTGCGAGTCCCACATCGGGTGGTTAACGACCCTGACCGTTGCTTATATAGCTAGGTAGACCACCTCCTCATAAGCCGGTTTTTGAGGGGACCATTCGGATGCCTGAATTCTTCACACAGATATCAAAGAGTTTGATAGCAAGGCTTGGTCTCGGTGTGGATACGCATAAAATCTTCATACAATCGAAGATAAATTTTAAAAGAGCTAGGAATCTCTTACCAGGTATTTCGATTAGCATCTTATTGCAGAAATACACTTTGAACTCAAAAGATTTTTTTTTTTTTTTTTGGATTGCTTATTCCGCTGCTGATATGATCATCATGCAATCCTTCACTTTGCCCCTACCCCTAAATCCATCCCATCTCACGGTCCGAAGAATCATCCACCGGAAATAGGGAAGCGCTTAAAGCAAATCCAAGAACTGCATCATATTATACAAATCATATCCTATTCATAGCTCCATCATCCCACCCTTCTCCCCCCACCGTCCAGGAAACCCAGAAACGTCATGACCAAAATAATTAATACCCAGAAACATCAAATAAAACACCTAACTCTGCAACTCCCAAAAACATCAAACAAAAAGAGAAACCTGAAGGAAATCTTGGTCGATGGGCCTCTTTTAAAACTGTTGGGTGCAGAAGAAATTGAAAACCCAAATCAATTGGAGTCACAAAAAAGGATCAAATCTAAGGGAGAGTGTTGGAAATTTAAATTTGATCCATATTTGCATTCAATTGATTAGTGCTCTTGTATTTTTAGTTTCATAGTATGTTTTCTATGCATGTATATCTTAATTTAAGAACTTATATTTTCTAGGAATTATAGTTAGAATGCAAGTGCTTAAGTTGATTGTATCACATGCATCATAAGGTGCTTAGAGCATCTATAAATAATCATGTACCTGTGCATTTGCAAGCATGCAAGTGAATGCAAGAGCAAGCCAAGTAAAAGTACGAGTAGGCTAAGCCAAGAAATCAATAGAAGTGAGTTTCTTAGAGAGTTCTCCTTCTCCTCCTATCCTCTCCATTATTTCCTACAATATCATCTCGTTTATTTATCTTGGTTGTGTACCGACTAAGTGCTTGTTTGTTTTACAAATGGAGCCTTTCAAACACTAATTAGCAAATTCTAAAATTACCCTTACAAATATTTTGTAAAATTTAAAGAAATCTAACTTTATCTCTTTTCTAGCAATATCATATCTAAATGTGTTACTTTATATCATCCAAACAAAATCAATTCAAATTCTTCTAAAGTCACTTTTGAAAAATCATTCCCAAACACAATTTTTTTTACTTATCAAATTTAAAATTTATTAATTAATTCTTTTAAAATCAATTCTACCAATTCTGGCATGTAAACTAATCCATTACCAGTAGCAAAAGTTGAAAGACCAGTTTGTCAATTTGTAGATTGAGTAGCATTACTGAGTGCAAGAAAATCCTATTGTAACTAACAACAGTGACAAGTACGGATCCAGACATTTTAAACATTGGTGCTGGCCTTTTCCTCTTTAATATATTTTATAAAATTAGTATTTTGATATACATATATATACATATATATCTATAGATAGAATCTGTTGATATCAAGTGTCAAACTTCACTCTTATACCAATTTTCAACCGTTGATTTTAGTTTGATCTAACGGCTTAGATTATCATTTTTATTAAAGAGAAAATAATTAAAAGTAACTTTAATATTTATAATAAAAATAAAACATATTTAATGAAGAGAAATTTTAAGTATCTTGAATTTTTATTAAAATGGTAACATGAATTAATTAAATATTTTAGATTTAAATTTATAGATAAATATTATTTTATTAACTAAACATGGAATCAATAATATTTTACTAAAAATGATACGATTCAGATAAATAAACTAATTTAAAATGTTATATGCAAATAGAATACAGATAAAATTAATTAAAGAGGTTTTAAAATTTTATAATATTTTTCAATATAAATTTAATAATAATTGTCTAAATTTTTAATTTTTAAATTTATTGCTTAATTTGATAAATAATACAATTAACCATATTTTTATATATAGATATAATATAAATGAAATTAAATAATTATTTTACTGATAATATGATAATCTTAAAAAATTAAAATATAAAATACTTGATATTTATATACTTATAAAAAATATTTCACGAATGATATTTTACTATAGTTTTATTTGCAGATATAATATAAATAAAATTAAATAAAAATATTTTATCAATAATATGATAATTTGCAAAACCTAAAATATAAAAATTTTAAAAATAAAAATATTTAATATTTATACAAAAATATATAATGAATGATATTAATTTATTGTGATATCAAATTCTAACAGTTGATTTTAATTTAAAAAACTTTTCATTTTTATTGAAGAGAGAATAATTAAGAGTAATTTTCATATGAAATGGAAAAAATAAAATACTTGAATAGTAAATATTTACTCTGCCATATGTACCTGGATTAGGTAGAGGGGAAGAAGATGTTTGATCAGTAACTTGGTAGAACATATAATCATCATACTTTATCATACAGCTTGGATTCAAAACTTGCCATCCCAGCTTTGTCTCACAGCATTGGGGAACTTTCTCTAACATGACATCCAAACACTGGCTGCACTGTTTGTTAGTAATATCCCTGCTGCACTGCACCAACCCATATCTTTCCTCAGTAGGACTCAAACTGAACTCACCCATTGCATACATCTGGTTGGTCTCCACAGTAGCTTTTCTTACCAAACTTTGCATAAAATTCTGAGCTTTATGAGGTTCTTCTGGATTAGTGATGTTCTTGTGTCCCAAAAATTGCCATGATGGGTTTGTAGTAAGATTCCCAAAGAAATCATGGTTGGAGTACCTGAGAATGCAGTAGGTATACCATAAAACAGCAGATGTTCTGTTGGGACAGATCTGAAGAAATTGTGAAACAGCAGTGGAGACACAGAACTGGCAGAAAGTTGTAGTGACATCACCCCTGCAATCATAGAGGCCATAGATAGCATCAGCTGTGCCAGTTCCTATGCTGGTGTGGTTATATCCATTACTTGTGGCAGAATCAGAGGTTAGCCATGAGAGGATGTTGTTAAGGTTGGTTTGGTATGCAGTTGTGAGAGGTTGTTTTGTTGAGTTCTGGCAGTCATCACCCACATAGTTTGGGGATTGTGCACTTGTTGTAATTAAGAGGGTCATGAAGCCAAGAAATCTAAGGATGGTAATGAGTATTGTTGTTCTAACAGTGAGTTTTGTTGCCATCATTATTGGGTATAATGAAATGATTTTCATATGAACTCCACGCCCAACAATATGCAAAGTTGTGTTGTGATGAACCGAGGATATTAATTCAGATTGAAGAAGTCATTTGCCTATAAATTATGGTAACCGGAGAAAGCACTACTTTGACTTTAAGATTAACTATTTGAAGCTAGCCAGTGGTATGATTACTTGAAAATGGATCCTCTAACGATCTTTGATGCATTCACACGTTTCGGTATTAATATATCATTGAATCAATGATTGAAAATATTTGAGAAATTTTAAGATTGATTCAATGATATATTAATACATGAATGCATAAAAATTGAATATAGTCCATTTTTATCTCTCTCTCTTCCTATCTGTATTTTTTTTTATATTTTTTGAATAAAACAAATGAAGGATTGAGTGTATGAAAAAAACAAATCCAATAATAATAACTTACACGATTACAATAAATGCCTAAATTTACTTCGGCCGACAATCCCGATGCAGAAAATCCATGTTGCACTTCTATTTCTCAGAAGGACTAAATTTTTAATATCTTGAAATGGACGAACCTTTGAAGATTTCTGTAGAAATCTCATTGATTAGAAAAAATAATATTAGTATTCATTTTACTTTACACGTCATGCCTATTTACAATAATATAAAAATTGAAACGGTAAATTTGTGATCGATATGTCAGCATGATTTATATGTTACTTTAAATTACGATTACGTTACATTCCATTGACTATAATTGAAAATAATTATGAAAAATGCAACCAACAAGACTATAATTACGGTCTCAGTGTAGATGCAAAAATTACTAAAGATATTATTATTGGATGTTGCTATAATATTTTTGGAAAGTAGAGAGTTTAGGTATCCTATATTTAATTAGAGTATGTAACTTCAATTAAATGAATCATATTAATTTCATATGAATCTAACTTCTCATCATCTAATTGAAAAACATAAGCAAGGATAAATTATCGGAAGGACATCATATAATCTTCCATTATTATTTCAAGCATTCAGCCGCTTAATTTTCATACATGTTGGGACGCTAATTTCGTTAATGCTATTTTATTTTTACCTACTTTTCTGTGTCCTTCCTATTGTGGTACCAGGTCAAGATTCAAGAAGGAGGAAGAGAAACAGACACTCAAACACAGTCACAAAACTGTGTGAAATGCAAGACTCACGAGTCTGCCGTATAATCGGCTGATATTCTATAGATGTGCGTATATATTGATCTAGATATACATCAATAAATCGATAAATAATACAAAACAAATTATAAATTTATAAATAATACAGAACAGTCGGTAAGAAAAATTGTCACGTGTCATTTGCCATGACAATTGTTATCACGGGATAAAAAAATTTGAACCATTTTTCTTAAAAACCATAATGTTTTAAAAAAATTGTATTTAAATTCAAACTCATTAATTGCATCCGTTTTCCTGGAGTTTGATTGCTTTTGTGCAATTAATCGTGATATCACGTTCAAATTAGAAAGAAATTGATATGAGACTCGAACACCTTAAGCAAGTGATCAGGGGTTCGAATCATACCTCTTATGTATGGAAAAAAACCTGGTTGCGATGAGAGAACCCACCTTGTATGTCCAATAAGTTCCCTGACAGAGATTAGTCACAAATAACGATGGTGAATATTCTGTAATTATAACATGGTTATAAAAAAGAAATTCGGAAGGGATTTTCATTTCCTATATTTAGAAAAATTTGAACAATTTTTTCAAACAAAAAAATGAAAAATATTTTTAAAAAGTTTATTCAAGTCAAAACTCATTGATTGCATCAGTCTACCTATAATTTGGTTGCTCTGATGCAATTAATTAAACCTAATATCACCTTCAAATTGAGAGATATTTTCATTTTTCATATTTAGAAAAATTTGTATAATTTTTTAATATAAAAACAAAAATATTTTAAAAAAGTTGTATTCAAATCAAAACCCATTGATTGCATTAGTTTTCCTATAGTTTGATTGCATCCTGGTATCACGTTCAAATTGGGATGAAATTTCCATTTCCCAAAGATTTGAACAATTAACTTTTTAAAACAAAATGAAAATATTTTTAAAAAGTTGCATTCAAGTCAAAACTCATTGATTGCGACACTTTTCTTATCAATTGGTTGCACTGATGCAATTAATCCTAATATTATGTTCAAATTGGGAAAAGATTTCCATTTCCCATGTTTAGAAAGATTTGAACGATTTTTTAAAACAAAATAAACAAAAATATTGCATTGTTCTTATGCATATTCCAAATATTGCATTCAGTCAAATTGAATGAGGAAAAATAAAATAAAGAGGGTTAAAGGAATTGAATGATAATAACGAAAATATTTTAAAAAATTCCTATTCAATTTCAAATTTTCCAATGCTTTATGTTATAACTACTATCTATAAATTGGTTGTTTGTGAGAAAGTCCTCATTGCTTCGGAAAAAAAACTTCAAATCCCTATTCCATCGAAAATGGCTTTTCAATATGATTTTGTTGATGACATAACACTCGAGAAATAGAGTTTGAAAATCAAAGTTAGGGTTATACAAATTTGATGTGTTCCAAGTTTCAATGGTGCAAAAAACTCATTTTCTTTGGAGATGGTTTTGTGGATGAAAAGGTTGGTTACAAAAATATACACTTTGTGTCTGTTTTTCTTTTCTCTTCCTACCTAATAGTGAATGGTGTGTGTGTATATTGCAGGGTTCAAAAATACATGGTTTAGCATGGAAGACATCGATATATATAAGTTTCAACCTAGGCAAACTAAAGGAAATATTTATGCTATAACTGAATTTGGGGTAGGTTAGAATGGTGGTGACTTTGAAACAACAAGGCAGGAGTGTCGACTGAACTTTCAATACAACACAAATGTGCAGATTATGCAGCATTCATCGATTAATGATAATCCTTACACATTTTATTCTTTTTCCAGTATAATTGAAAACAATTTCATCACATCTTAGTTAGTTGGTTCGTCCTACTTATGTTTTCAATGCCTCTGGTCTGATAGCAATATAGTTCTTTCCATTGCTCTCATGCACATTCCAAATATTGCATTCAATCAAATTGAATGAGGAAAACTGTCCATAAATATTCATATTAAATAATATAATTTAATATATTAAAGGAAATAAAGAGAGTTAAAGGAATTGAATAATAATATAAAAGAGTTTCAAGTACTTTTTAAATTCAGATCTCTAATTTTAATTTTATTTCATATTTCACTATTGTTACAATTGATAACCAATTATAAACAATTTTAATTGGTTATCAATGGAAGTTAATTAAAGGATAATTCATTGATACATGTAACATCCTAAAATTTTAATATAATTATTTTAATTAAAAGATTAAACTATTATAAGGCTTAGTGTAAAAAATTGATAGTATAAGAGTTTATTAAAATTATTTGGTATTAAAAAAAGAAATAAAATAGAAATTGAAAAATAAAAAAATAAAACATGTGGAGCTCACAGGTGATGAAATTGCATATTGGTTTTGGCCGAATGCATGTGTCCTGGCGCAACTTAGTGTGGGAAAGCTTATAATCATTGTTTTGTAATAAAACTCCAGTGAGGAGCATGTTAATAAAAATAGAATTTGAAAGATTTAAAGAACAAAAACTTACAGTGGAGAAAACAAATTTTGACTTGAATTGGTTATTTGACTTTGAGAATATGAAGCTCAGGTGAAGGTAGGAATCAGGCTTTGACAAATAGAAAAAAACATAGGGCCCACGAGAGTATTAAAATTGGGGGAGTCATATCTCAATAAAAAGAAGATACTATGCTGCATGAAAATAAAAACTCTAAGCGACGCACAACTCTGCGTCATTAAGAACAGCAGCGATGCAGGGGCGGAAGGGAGCCTTTAGACTTGAAGGGGATTGATCGAAGGGGTCATTCTAAAACCCTTAGTGATTCTTGGAGATCTTTAAGAGATGAGTAAAAATAATTTTTCTCACTTTTTCATGGTTCAAAGATTTGGGATCTGGATTCTTAAAATCAATAATATATTTTGGGAGATTGATTTTGGAAAATTGGGTTTTTTTATGTTAAGGTTCAAGAACGCTAAATTGATTTGAGGTTTTACAATAAATTATGAATTAATATGTTATGGGTTGACAATTTTGTAAGATTACATGTTGTAAGACTTGTGTGGTAATTTGTAATTAATATGTGTTCATTATATGTGATTTGTAATGCCTATATGTTGTTTTGGCATGTGATATATCATTGTTATTGATGCATGGAGCATTAGAGTATTTTGGTAGTCATATGGGATGACATATCGTATTGTGCATGAGTTGGTCATCACCTTCTGGGAAGGGATGATGACATGCATTCTATTCCGAGAATAAAATGAGAAATATCCACATCTGGGATGAGATATCAGATTATTGAAAATATCTACATCTGGGATGAAATATCAGACTATGGAAAATATCCACGGATGGGATATCAGATTATTGAAAATATCTACATCTGAAATGAGATATTAGACTTTTAAAAGTATCCACATATGGGATGGGATATTAGATACCTCAATCTGGGATGGGGAAGGCAGTGGGACACCATTACATGGTTATGAGCTCATAGACCTTAGTGGATCTGAGATTCACACCTGTTTTGGGAACCAAGTAGTCAAGTCAAGTGATTCTGGGAATCACCGAGTTATGTTCATGGAGTTGCGTTGCATAGTCTATGCATAGTTGATATGATTACATATAGTGAGATGTGATTGGATTTGATTTTATGAGATTGTGGTTTAATTGTATGATATTGTTTAATTTATATGTATTATTAAAAAGATTTCTAATGATTATATTTTTGCAGGTATCATGAATGATTTTTCAGTTATCGCACCGGCTGAGAACAACACTATTTACGAACCTTTTTATTAAATGTTTTTATTCATTGAAATTATAAATCTCATTATAAGTGTTGTTTTCAGAGCACGAGGACATCATCATTGAGACGGAAGAGATTTGAAGACTTAGTGTTTTGTTTAGCTATTTATTATATGAGTAAAGGCCCATTTAAGTCCCCAATAATTTTTGAGGTACCACTTTTCATCCCCGAGAAAAATAAATGCACTGAATAGTCCCCAAGAATGACAAAAGAGCGAAATTTTAGTCCCTCCATTTGTTTCCATGCTAAACACACAATTAAAGTGTTGATCTGTATCGTTAGTATGACACGTAGCCAAACAATAGTCCCTACATGCATAATAGACCATAAAATAATTATACATTGACTCAATAAAATCCCTAACTGTTATTTAAGTAACCAAATTTAGTCCTTGACAATTTCTATCGTAGGACACATTAGTACCTGCATGTTAAAAGCATAACACTGCATGCATCAGATGGACCAACACAGGTCATATGAACGAGTTTAATAGACACATGGGTACAATGACGACATATATTAGCACTTTAACGCTATGTTTAGGGTGGAGACAAGCTGAGGGACTGAATTGTCCATCTTTTGTCATTCTCAGGGACTGTTCGATGAATTTTTTTTCTCAGGGACGAAAAGTGATATCTCAATCATTGTTAGGGACTAAAATGGACCTTTTACTCTTATTATATTTAGTAGTATCAGTTTTAATAAGGTATCGCTTGTGGCTAAAATCATATCATTTTATTTTATTGTTGGGATATATTTAGTAGACGTCCGGATTTTGAGATAATTCATTTTATTTATGTAAGGATTTGATTATAATTATTTTCTTTTAATAATTATTGAGATATTTTCAGATCATTATATTTATGAAAATTTTATTTAACCATATGTAAATTATGAATTTATTTTGAGTTAATAATATAATGAAAGACGTTTCAATACATCTAATAAATATGAAAGTCAATTTAAAGGGATCACTTTTAAGTTAAATAAGAGCATAAAATTAAAGATTAATGATGACAAAATAAAGTTAAATAAGGGTAGGAATTTTCATTAACTTTTGAATCAAAAGCCATTGATCGCTTGCACCAGTTTTCCGTTCCCCAAATTGCACGTTGAAGGCAAGATGCGACAAAGTAAAGGGAATAAACGCCATATTGAATGACCAATGAAAACAATATATCACTTTCAAACTGGAAAGGGATTCGACTAAATAAGCAAATTTGGTGCTGAACTTATAGGATCATATTAATTTAATTTTTCATATTATTAATATTTTAAAATGATTCTTAAAATTATAAAATATAAATGTATTCCTGATATTATTTATTAAGTTTCAAATGCATCCCTGATATTATCAACTTAATGTCATTATAGTCCATGCAAATACCAACGAAAGGACGAATCTGATTAACATTCTTTAATTTCATGGATCATTTTGGAATATTGATAATGTGGAGGATTAAGTTGATACGACCCTATAATTTCAGGGACCAAATTGAGTATTTACTCAAAAAGATTTCCATTGCTCTGATACACATTCCCAATATTGCATTCAATCAAATTGAATGATAAAAATTGTCCATTCATATTCAAAATTAAATAATATAATAATTTAATGTATTAAAGGAAATATAGGGAGTTAAAAGAATTGAATCATAATATAATATAAGAGAACTTGAAATACTTTTTAAATTCAGAACTGTAATTTTAATTTTAATTCCAATTTCGTTATTATAACAATTGATAACCAATTCTAAACAATTTTAAGAGTTGTATCAATGGAAGTTAATTAAAGGATAACTGATTGATACACTTAATAAATATGAAAGTGAATTTAAAAGAATCAATTTTAAGTTAAATAAGAGCAGGAAATTATAGATTAATCATAAAACGATAAATTTAAACAAGAGCAAGAAATTTCATTATCTTTTGAATCAAAACCCATAATTGCAACAATTTTCCTTTCTCCATGTTACATGTGAAGGCAAGATGCACCGGTCAAAGTAGAGGCATAAACACAATATTGAATGATCAATAAAAGCATTATATCACGTTCAAATTGGACAGAGATTTTCATTACTCAAATGTGAAGGAACCTGTTTGAAACACAAGAAGGGGGGTTGAATTGTGTTTTAGGCGATTTTAAATTCTTTTCGTAAGCAGATAATGATTTTCGCAAGATTGGACGCTTAAAACGATTAAAAGCAAAGAGAGCTCTTCCAAACTCCAAGTTGGACGCTCACTTAGTTTTGACTAAGATAAGAAGACAGCGTAATGAAAGGCAATTCAATCCCAGTTAGTTTGTTAGACAAAAACTAAAGTAAGATAAGGGAGAGAAAAGAACACAACGATATTATCCTGGTTCACTCTTCACCAAAGAGCTACGTCCAGTCCTCTCTACTTGAGAGCTTTATCCACTATAACAAAAACCTTTTGTTACAAAGTATTCAACACCTCTTCAGGCAGTATTCTCAACCTCTTCAGGTTCTCTAAGTATTCTTTTACAGACAAGCCTCTTCAGGCTCAACCAAACTAAGGTTTTAAAAAAGATTGTTCTACTAACTCACTAAATGTGAGAATTCGAAACTAAAGCTTAGACTCTTGAAAATAGCTCTACACAGAGAGTAATATGAAAGTTAGAATCAGAGTAGTTTTTCTAGCTTTGCAAGCTTGAGATTTTCTCTTTTATCTCTTGAAGGATTTTGAATTGCTTTGTGTTGCTTCACTTCTTGTTGCTCAAGTTCAGTTTCGTTCGGCCTTTCTTTTATCTTGCACTTTCAAAAGATGAAGGTATATATAGCCTCTTTTCTTTGAGCAGTCTTCAGTCTTCAACAGATGGAAAAGGATCCGTTCTGATGAGCATTGAATGCATTTGATCCGTTGAGTCTGATAGCTTCTGAAGTTTCTGATCAGCAGAATAGACTGTCAGGGAGATAGCTAAAAGTGGTGCTGACATATCCTCTGAGTAGAAGAAAGTTGCCTTTTGTTTATCCAAAACAAGAAGGTCAACTTCTTTAGGTGATAGGGACATTCTGGCTTGTGCTTTTCTTTTGTACGAATCTTACAGAG
The DNA here is from genome assembly GCA_039655645.1 of Ammopiptanthus mongolicus. Lineage (NCBI taxonomy): Eukaryota > Viridiplantae > Streptophyta > Magnoliopsida > Fabales > Fabaceae > Ammopiptanthus > Ammopiptanthus mongolicus. The sequence goes on along the minus strand of CM077344.1, from coordinate 14,326,543 downwards.
AATGTTTTGTCCCACTAGTATAAGCCTTTTACATGGAATAATAATTTCAAATGCTTTTACAAAGATATTCGCGCTTGAAATTTAAAAGACATGTATTGGACTAGTTATTACAGAAGGTAACCAAAAGAGTCTTTGGACTCAATGGTTCTATAAACTATCGTCCAGTCGTAAACCAGGAATAGGTGTTGGACGAGATAAAGTCTTTAGACTATGTTGGACGAGATAACGTCTTTGGACTATATTGGAATTGTCCTGCACACTTAATATAGAACATTAGTCCATAACTAATCTTTGTTCATCTTAAATTAGCTCTTTGTTAACATCAAAACTCAAGGGATTATCTGGACCATGACCACTTTGGTTCCAACAAAATGCACATTCAAAATATTGTATTCAATCAAATTTAACGAGAAAAATAGTCTACTTATATCCAAGATTAAATAATATAATTTAATATATTAAAGGAAGTAACGAGAGTTAAAGAAATTGAATGATAATAAAAGAGAATTTGAAATACTTTTCAATAAACAATAAACACCACAGTTAAAGATTCTCACATCTTTTTAAATGATATCCCATGTTATTCAAATTCTCCGGTGGGAATATGAAAAATTAAGGCATTTATTAGAGAAACTATTCATTAGGAATATGAATCATAACATGTTATTGAAAATGTCATACTAAATCAATTAGAAACAATAAATAAGGGAAGTAAAGTTTCCCACTTCTTTTTAAACATGATTTAATAAGCTTATCAGAAAATCTTATGAAAATAAGTTTTTTTAATTTTTTTTAAAAAGCTTATTAAATATATATTATTAAAAATATTAAATATATTATTTCAGCTTATTTCAAAAGTCTGGGATATAAATACCATTTTATCCTTAATCAAATAATTTTCAATTTTTTCATGAGTCTTTTGACCATTTAATATATAAAATTAAATCTTTTTATATCATACAAACAAAATATATTATGTTAAAATTATTTTTTAACAAACATATTCAAATATAAAATAGATTCGATTATAAAAATAAGCAATTATAAAAAGTATTTTATTTTATTATATATATATATATATATATATATATATATATATATATATATATATATATATAAAATTGATTATGAAAATAATTTATTTTTTACTGCTAACTTGAACACGCTCTTAATTAAATGTTATGTACAATTGTCCTTTTTCGGTACTTGATGTTTGTTCACCAAAATTTTCCATTAAGTATACCTTTGATAAAAGCTAAGCTATGGTATACTTTTTTTTTTTTTTTTTTATTTCTTTATATTCTTATTTCATTGTCACAATAAGTGACTAGTCAAAATCCAGCTAGCAAAATCAGAAAGAAAATTTGTAGAAAGTGATTTGGATAACCCAACAGAAATTGTTTCATGAATATTAATATATGAACACGTTTTTGGTCTTTTATATATTCTTAAAATGTGTATATATAGAAAAATAAAAAAATGAATAAGAAATAAAGATAAATATATTCAATATCAAATATAGTGTTGAAAAGTTGATGTTGAAATAATATGTCTCTGACCTAATCCATATTCCAAACAATGTATTAGCAATATTAAGAGCAATTCGGATGGGAGTTGTTTAATGTGACGCCTGAGGCTGACGAGAGCGGGGAGTGATCGTCGGTGCTTGAGGTACGGATAAGGAGCGGCTCCTGACAGACTTCTAGGCAAAGGGACACATGAATGAACCGGATTCACATCGGAATGAGAGGGATCCTGAGACTGTGCACGTATGGAACTGTACAGTCGAAGAAAGGTTTATAAAAATTGATTGGTACTACCTATATAAACAAGATGCATCTTCTTTTTGGGAGCCGAGAACATAAGAATTGACGTGGAGCACTTGTGTGATGGATGACCTTCTGGGAAGTTTCCCAGAAAGTGTGTGAGTGAGGATAAAGCACGCTGAAAAGACCCGTGTTGGTTTGTGGGGACGGTCGGCAATCCTGAAAGCAGTCTGGGACGTTACAAATGGTATCAGAGCGGACCTCTCCCAATACGATGTGGTTTGGGGACGAACCAGGCGGAAGCTGGTGGGCATGTGACGCTTGAGGCTGACGAGGGCGGGGAGTGATTGCCGGTATTTGAGGCACTGATAAGGAGCGGCTCCTGGCAGGCTTCTAGGCAAAAGGACACATGAATATACCGGATTCACATCGGAATGAGAGGGATCCTGAGGCTGTGCAGTTATGAGACTGTACATTCGAAGAAAGGTTTATAAGAATTGATTGGTACTACCTATATAAACAAGATGCATTTTCTTTTCGGGAGCCCTTAACATAAAAACTCCATAGTTAAGCGTACTTGACTTGGAGCACTTGTGGGATGGGTGACCTTCTGGGAAGTTTCCCAGAAAGCGTGTGAGTGAGGACAAAACGCGCTGAAAAGATCCGTGTTGGTTTGTAGGGACGGTCGGCAATCCTGAAAGCAGTCTGGGACGTTACAAATGGTATCAAAGCGGACCTCTCCCAGTACGATGTGGTTCGAGGACGAACCAGGCGGAAGCTGGTGGGCATGTGACACCTGAGGCTGACGAGGGCGGAAAGTAATCGTAGGTGCTTGAGGCACGGACAAAGAGCGGCTCCTGGCAGGCTTCTAGGCAACGGGACACATGAATGAATCGGATTCACATCGGAATTAGAGGGATCCTGAGGCTGTGCAGGTATGAGACTGTACAGTCGAAGGAAGGTTTATAATTAAGAATTGATCGGTACTACCTATATAAACAAGATGCATCTTCTTTTCGGGAGCCCAGAACATAAGAACTCCATAGTTAAGCGTGCTTGACGTGGAGCACTTCCGAGATAGGTAACCTTCTGGGAAGTTTCCCAGAAAGTGTGTGAGTGAGGACAAAGCACACTGAAAAAACCCGTGTTGGTTTGTGGGGACAGTCCGCAATCTTCAAAGCAGTCCGGGCCGTTACAAATGGTATCGAAGCGGACCTCTCCCAGTATGATATGGTTCGGAGACGAACCAAGTGGAAGCTGGTGGTGGGCATGTGACACCTGAGGCTGACGAGGGCGGGGACTGATCGTCGGTGCTTGAGGCAAGGATAAGGAGCGGCTCCTGGCAGGCTTCTAGACAAATGGGCACATGAATGAACCGAATTCACATCGGAATAAGAGGGATCCTGAGGCTGTGCAGGTATGGGACGGTACAGTCGAAGGAAGGTTTATAAGAATTGATTGGTACTATCTATATAAACAAGATGCATCCTCTTTTCGGGAGCCCAGAACATAAGAACTCCATAGTTAAGTGTGCTGGATGTGGAGCACTTGTGGGATGGGTGACCTTCTGGGAAGTTTCCCAGAAAGTGTGTGAGTGAGGACAAAGCACGCTGAAAAGATCCGTGTTGGTTTGTGAGGACGGTCCGTTGAGTCTCCAAAATGTCTGATGTGCATTTACCTTAGTTTTGATGAGATTAAAACAGTTATTCAATGATTTAATTGAACCCGTCTGTGGTATTTAACTCGTCTACTTAGTGTGTAGATTTAAACATTAAGTGTCTATATAAACTGTTCATTCGTCTGAACTTGGATAAGTTCAACCGTCTGAACTAACTTAAGTTCACACGTCCGAACTAACTAAGGTTCACTCGTCTGAACTAAGATAAAGTTCACTCGTCTGAACTAACTAAGGTTCACTCGTCTGAACAATGGAAAGTTCACTCGTCTGAACTAGGAGAAATTCACTCGTCTAATAGTCTTCACCAGTCTGTTGACCAGCGTTGAAGAAATCCCCTCAACCCGTCTAATGAATAAATCAACCATCTGATCAAAAAAAGACTCATCTGTCTGAAAGACTACGCAACTGACTTCATTCTCTTTGTTAAAGAGTCAACCCGTCTAATGAAGTTACGCACCCGTCTGGTGACTAACGTTAAAGAATACATTGGATGAAAGTTGTCTCGTCTCTGATAAGGAACTTCAACAAAGTGCTTTACCTGAACACAACTGCATCTTACACCAAAAAAGAAAGTCTTCCCTCTGATGGCAAAAAGCAAGTATAAAGACCTGCTAAGACCAAAGGTGTATCAGAAGTCTTCACCATTTTGATGAGAGCGAACAAGCGAAATTCTCAAGGCCCTAATGGCTGATCAGAACGACTCTATTGCATTTATTGAAGATCTGAAAAAAGCCAAGCCTTCAAACATTGTGTTTAACGGCTTTAATATCTTGAAGCCTATTTAATGAAGAAGACTTTGAAGATTCAAGCAAGAGAAGCAAAGTGAAAAGAGAAGAGAACGAATAAAGCAATCAAAGAGCATTTACTTTGTGCATTTATATCGTCATTATTTCATTATTTATTCTTCAATCATTTGAAGTTATTATGCAGTCTTTTAGAGCTTCACATTTAATACACTCGTCTGAGTGCTTGTTAAAGACTTGCAAATTGTAATTTAATTTACAACTTCTCTCAAACAATACCCGTCTGAGCCTGAAGAGGCTAGGTGTGCAAACAATACTCGTCTGAGCCTGGAGAGGCTAGGTGTGCAAACAATACTTGTCTGGAGCCTGGAGAGGCTAGTTGTACAAACAATACTCCTCTGGAGCTTGAAGATGCTAGGTGTAAAAATAATACTTGTCTGTCCTGTAATTTGATTCAGTTATAGTGAAAAAAAACTTGGTGCTGCTAAGGGCTGGACGTAGCCTCATTGTTAAGGGGTGAACCAGGATAAAACCTGCTGAGTGGTCTCTCTTTTTGCCTTAACTCTTTAGTTTGATTATTTATCTTAA